>JAOEHY010045644.1:0-15870 GCA_025447955.1 Psilopsiagon aurifrons
TCCTGGGCATGACGTGCTATGGTATGGAATACCTCTTTGGTCAGTTTGGGTCAGGTGTCCTGTCTCTGCTTCCTCCTTGCTTCCCCTCCTCCCTGGCAGAGCATGAGCCTCAGAAAGTCCTTGGCCAGACCAAGTACCATAACGAAAAACATTGGTGTTATCAGTGCTGTTCCCAGGCTGAAAGTCAAAAGCACAGCACTGCACCAGCTACCAAGGAGAAAAAATGACTGCTACTGCTGAACCCAGGACATTTTCATCATTTGTTACTCCATAGACGAATTTGAATGTAGGGGGCAAGATAAAAGAGCACTTTAAGCTGCAGGTTCCCAAGAGGGCTAGCAGTTGCTCTTCTGTCCATTTCAGAATCTAGACTTTGAACACCTAGCTCCAGACCTGGAATTTATGAATTCCATAAATGTGTGTGAGAAACAACATCTCATGATGTTAATGAGTGAGGCAGCTAAAGTGGGGATTTACTGCAGCCCACACTGAGTGGCTGAAGCTTAAGGCAGACTAGAGTGTTGAATGGGACTAATGAGCTTAAAATTCAGCATAAAGAACAGCCACCCAACTAGGTCAGATGCCAATGTAAAAATGAGTTTCAAAGGCTGACCCATCTTATAGATACCAAGTTAATTAATTACTTGGGTATGGCTAACTGTGTCACTTTTAACGCTTCTAGGAGATCACTCCTGGCTCTCTTGAACAGATAGAGCTGGGGACATACTTGCTTGGCAGGGTGAGTGGAAAATATTCACTGTCCTTTTTTTGCATTGGTGGCCATCTTTAATACGGGTTTCATCCTTCTTGAAGACTGTAAGTGTGCTGAAACAGGGTAATTACAATGAAATAAACATTAAGTTAAAACTAGATAGTTGTTAAATATACCTGAGGAATTTCTTAATCTTGTGTTAGAGGAGAATTCAGTATTACTTCATTAATATTCTTGTAAGTATCAATCAGATCTTAGCCTGGGGTGTGGGGATAAAAGAAAAAGATGCAAGTGAAAAAGATCATTTGGTATTTCATGAGGTAGGAGAATTGTAGTCAGTTTTTTTCACTCCAGAGTTGTTGTATACCACTGGCAAGACTGTTGGATATTACAGCCTGTGTTATTTAATGCCACTCAGGCCTTCCTACTCACGCTTTCTGCCTCATTTGTCAGATGAGGAGAACAGCGTGTCTTGTTCTTCTTTCAGGATGTTGTCCTGAAAGTACTTTTTTCTGTATTAACTGAGTCTGAAGCACAGTTATGTCACTTGCAAAGGAATGCCATCAACAAAGCATTACAAAGCAGTCTCAGGTTTTAAGAAGGTTTTGACGCTTAGAGGGTGTAAAACTCTACATTTTTAATGAAATTGAGTAGGTATTCCAACTTGAAATTAATGACTACTACAGGCTATCAACTTGGCAGATTATAAACACAAATACTAATAAAGAGCATGGGGGGGGGGAATCACATTCCTTGTATGCACATTTAACACAGCAAATCTGGTGCGTTTATATCAGGTTATGGAGTGAGTATATGTATGTTAAGCTTGGTTTTGCAATCAGCAGTGTTAAATAAAATGTAAATTCATTAGTTACTACTATTGCAATTAGCTCTGTGTACTGTGGAAGAGGAGGCTCTGCAGAGCTTCTGGTTTGCATACTGTAGAGCAAGCCCGAGCACTTTCACTTTGGATGATGGAGAGGGTCTTTCTGCGTCCAGTATGCTTGCTATGAAAGCCACTGGAAAGCTATCTCTGCCAAATACTGAGTTAATGCTGGTTATATTCCTTCCATAAGTTCATCGCCTTGAGCAAAACATCTAAGAAAACTAGTCTGATTAGGGTGGAGTCTGCTCTTGGAACATAGTGCTTTAATATGTGGCTTTTGAGAATAAGCTCATGAACAATGGCAATATATCTAGCAGTGTGTGTTCTTCGTTGTCAGTCTGTGTTCTGTCCTGCCAGATTTGATTGAACAGACAAGTAGAGGACAACATTTGTTGTCTTAAATTTGCACAATTTTCAGCTGAAATGTAGTTGAAATTTAAGTAGGAATCAGACAGATGAGCTACCTGAACATCTTGGGAACAGAATTAAGCACCAGACTTTGAGTTAACACAGTTTTACTTAACTGTTTTCACCTTGTCTGTGTTGCTTTGGAATGCTTTACTCCTCTTAAAATATTTTACTGCATTATCACCTCAGAGCAGCTAACTCCTCATTAAGAAATCTTGAAAGTTACTTATTCTGCTCTCTAAGCATAGAAAAAGCAGAAGGTAATGAGCTGTAAGGAAGAAACATTGTATTTTCTCTATTTGTCCTTAGTAATAAAGCACAACAAAAGAAATGAACCCAGTGCAGAAAATGTAGGAGGGGAGGGGAAGAACCAGAGTTTTGTAAAATGTTTTTGAGTGCTTTCACTGGCTGGTTTAATTTCCACAGAGTTATGTGAGTTTGCATACGTCAATCAAATTTAAAGTAATGCTTTGCTTTGATTATGAACATGACTTGAAGATAAAATTAATGTTTGCATAGTGCTTGGAAAATGTAAATAGATATAGAAATGCTGCTGTAAGTATAATTACTTTAATAACGAAAGGCAAAATCAAGTTGACTAACAGAGTTTTTAATTAGATTAACATAAACCATTTGTGATTTAATACAATGCTGTCTACAAAATTAGATACTATATGCATGTCTGTTAAATCAGTTCATTAACACACTGGGTCCAAATTAACTGTTGTTATGATTTCCTTGACTGAAAAGAAATTGGAGGTTTATGCTACATTTTTGTTAGTCCAGTATCACTAACTTACATGGGAAAGATACATTAGTTTTACGGCTGGGTATTCAGCCTTAACTTATCCTGGTTCTTGTTGACCTGGTACTTAACTTTGCAAATATAACATCTGGCAAAGAGAAATTTTTCACCTAATAGGAAATCATATTTAGCTCAGCAGGAGTGAGATGATGTGCTTGGAAATACCACTGTATTGCAGCTCTTTCAGATCTTCCTTTTACATTCCAAACTCTTCAAGTTGGAGAAAAGTTGGTAGGATGCTGCCAGTTAGCAAAGAGCAGATGGTGTTTATTACTGTGACCAATAAGTGGTATAGCTGTGACAGTAATAAATCCAATTAGCCAAATGTTGATTGTGCTTTTAAGTGTTGTAGTCCTAGTACCTGTTTCCATACCTTTGCATATGCTTAATATAAACATGTTTAATTATGCAGTTTGCAAAAAGCTTACTGGTGCATTTCTGTGGTCTGAATTGTAGAAATACCATTTTAGATAATGTCCTTCAAATGAACCAGTCTTAGATACACAATTCCAAGGACTCCTTATTACTTACCTTGTATTTTATTTCTAAATAGTAAAAGCTGACTATACTTCAGGCTTGGCTAGCATGAATGTTTAAAGACAGGTGGCTTTTTGTCCTAAAGAGGCCTCTTGCCCTTGATTCAATAGAATATGGCTTAAATAGTGGTGCAAAATCATGGTTAGCTCAGCATACTCTGCAGTTTTAAAAAATGCTGCTCTTCTTGGACAATTTTGCATTAAGGAGCAGTCAGCCCTCAAAAAACTTCCCACTCTTTAGAGACAAGGGTTGGGATCAGTCATGACCTCTGACTGGCGGCTAGTTTACTAACAGCTCAGACCTCCCCAACATGGGCAAAAAAAGCCTGAGGGCCATTCTGGTCTGTCCCCAGCTGGGCTGACCGAATAGGGATATGCTTAAGGAAAAGCATGTTATTTCAAGTTGCTGAAGAATTATAAGAAAGGCAAAAGCCGAAGACAAAATGTGACATTAGAATCCTCTTTCTCAATTCTGAGTTGAAAACACAGGCTCCCATGTTGTTCTCAGCAGAACCTCATTGTGCTGCAGTTACCTTGAGTAATAGCAACTTTCGTAACCAAGCCCAATAATGGCAGTAGTTTCTGCAATCACTTCCAAACCATCAAAATAAGCAATAGTAGCCACATACATTCAACAAGGCCTATTTGATTTTTTTAACATTCAAGTTTATGCCTTCCTGCATGTCTGTGCAGTGCTTGGTAAGATGAGTCTCCCTGGATATCTCTGCAATTAAAATAATAAGCACCTTAAACTTGTTAATTACAGTCTTAATATATACTCACAACTTCAGTTGCTTCCCTTGCTTTTCCTCCATTGCTTCATGTCAGAGTTAAAAACAAAATTGCACAAAATAACATGTTTGGGTGTCTGGCTGAATAGCAGATTATAATAAGTTACCCTGCTAATGCATGTATGAAAGATTTTCCTAAGTTAGGAGTGTTTAGCTGAGTAAGTATACCCCTGACACCAAACTCTTGGGTCTTTTTCATCAGAAAAAATATTTTAATTTCAAGACTTATTTAATTTGCTTTATTTACATGCCACAACTTGTTATCAAATTCTGACAGAAAATACTCAAAGTCAAAAGTGAGGGGATATTTTTGCTATCTCAGTGTGGACTTATATTTGGAAGCTGTTTGTCTGGAGTCACTGACCATCTGTTTCATGGAGTGATGCCAAAAATATTTTTTCACTGTAGATTTAGGTGCTTGCTATGAACTAGTAAATAGCCAGACAAATATTGCAGCATTTTCTTCAAGCACACTCTAAATATGAACTCCCAGCACTTTTCAAGATTAAAAATGTATCACAAAAATATGTTTATTTCTTAGGTAAATCTCGTCACAGTAGCTTTAATGACTTAAACTTTGATACTGTGATCTGATTCATTCTTGGGGCAATTCTGTTGATTTAAACTAGGAATTAACTTTGCCCAGAGTTTTCAAGCAGCTGTATTTTCCGTTTGAGCATTTAATTTTTCTCCCTGTGGCCTGGCATTGAGTTATTGTTCAAAACATAATGAGGAGATGAGACCCAGTGAGCTCTGTAAGAAAAGACAGCCTTCTCCTTTGCTTTTGGGACTGCTGCAGTGAAAATTCAGTAGTGCAGTACTTCACTTTAAGAAAGCATTATCACATGTCCTTTGGAGTAGCTCTCCAGAGCCTGTCTGAAAGAGTACATTCATTTTCTGCTTCTGCTGTTTTCTGTCTTCTGACATGCGTTGCTAAAGTAGAGCCCTGCAAAATTCAGTTGCACCAAACAGGTGTCTTGGAATCCCTTCTCCTGAGACAGCAAACATCACATCCTGGTAATAAAAAATAATATTGCATCCTCATCTGGAACACTAAGTTCGTTTTGGAAAAGCCAAAAAATACTAGGTATTGAAGAGATATTAGGGTAAGGAGCTACATATAGAAGGAGACGAACTTGAACTCTGAAGAAGCTGCTGAGAATAGAAATAGGAATAGAATAGAATAGAACAGAACATAATAGAATCTGATAGTTCCCATTTGAAGGGACCTAAAATACTCATCTAGTTCAACTGTCCTACCAATTCAGGGCTGACTGAAAGTTAAAGCATATTGTTACATTGTCATGCTTCCAGAGTGTTGCGATAAATGAAATTCGCCTTTATGTTCACCCAGTAATACCTTAACAGGAAGGGAAGCTCCTTGTACCTATCATAAGGTGAGATACTCTTAAACACTATTCTAAAATAAATGAACTATCAGAAGTCCTAGAATAGGACCAGAAGAAAACAAATCTACAAGCAGGTCTCAGTATGGTTTTATTCAGGAGTGAATATCTTTGCCTCCTCCCCTTTTCTTTAGCACAGGGTTGAACTTAGAAAGATGTTATTTTCTTCCCCATGTGTAAGGAAGGGGTTCTGTGAAGATAAGTAGCTCCGAAAATGGAAAGACACTTTGTCTCCCCACAGAGGAGCTGACAGCAATGGTGAGCAGCATGCACAAAGAAATAAAACACCAATTTTGTGTTGCCAAGCCCATGCTATTTCTGTTTTGCTGTTTCTAAAAGAAAGTAATTTGTTCTCACAGTTCAGGGTTTTGTGCTGCTTTATTTTACAGCTGGAAACATTTGTCTGTCCCATGCCTTATTTATCTAGGTTTTGTTATTGTTCTGAACACTGATCTGTGAAACAGTCACTGACACAAACAATTCTTCTGAGTGGCAAGCATGTTCTTTGTTTCTGCTTGTAAACCCCTATTAAAATTGTGTTTATTAAATAAGAAATGTTGCACTTCTAATAGGGATGTAATTGGGCTACAACAAACAGGGAAACAAATATTCTTCTAAATGTAAACACGCATTTTCTATCAATCACTACTTAGTTTGAGGCTTAAATGTTAATGATGCAGTCTGTATGTTAGATTTGGTATACCTGTGGTATGCTGCCCTGAGGTAGTCAAAATCCTTACTAACATTAAATGGAGGTTTTAGTCTTGAAACAACTGCAGGTTAGAGCTTTATGTTGCAGCAGAGCAAATTATATGATTCTTTGTTTAGCTGCTCACTAGCATTCTTGCCGCCATGTGCAGAAGTCTGATGGGGTGAAAAATGGGTGTGGTTTTAAATAGGACAGGTTTTATGGAGAGTACCCAATGCTGATATATGATGGAGTAACTTCTAATGTGCTTCTGATGGTGCCAGGTTCTGAGCAGATGGGATGGTGTCCTGAGTGCTTGTGGCAGCTCTCAGCCAGAGACTTCTGCTGGCTTCAGGGAGCTCCCCTGCAGCCACCTTGTTGCCTCCCTGCTGGACCTTGCAGTTCATGTCCCAGCTCTGAGGAGGTTCACAGTAATCCTTGGCATGCATAAGCAGAGTAGGAATGCCAGCCTATTGGTATGGTGAGTCTCTCAAAACCCACTGTATGTCTGTCTTGTTTATTCAAAAGCCAGTTTATCACATACTGAGAATAAAGTTAGTCCTGTGTATACTACTGAGGTAAAGGTCAGTGGTTGATTACAGTTCTCATCATTAAAAAAATTAGGTAGTCATGAAAGTCAGCAGCTTCTATCAGCCTAGCTCCATTAGCTAGCTTCATTAGTCCCATTAGAGGCTGTCAGGGTGGGTTCCTACCCAGTGAGAGGGCTCCAGTGCTGGGAGCCAAGGACGTTTAAATATGCTAGTATTAGCTATGGGTCCTCTACAGTGCAAAGTCACTATCTTTCTTTTCCCTACCCTTTATAAAACACAGAAAAAATAGTGGAGCTGTGTCTGTTTGCCTTTGATACTTGTTTCAAAATTCAGACTCCTGGTGTGTTCATCTCCCAGACAATTTGCTTTAATGTGTTATATAGTGAAGAAACGTTCCCCTGAGTTTGCAACATTATATAAATCAGATGTTTTATAATTATCAACTGACAAATGTGTGTGTATGTTTAATTTAAATTCTGTGGTAATTCTGCTGTTGTTACGGCTTCTGAGAGCACTTGATGTGTCCATATTAAGGGAGGTAAGTTCAGGCATGACAATGAGGATAAGTACATGGCAATCTTCTTGTTGAAGTACTGCAGTATTTAAGTGCAGTATGCTTAAGACTATCACAATATTGTATGTAGCTTGCAGAATATAAGTTATTATACACATTTTCTTTATAGCCCAAGTTACAAATAATCTCATTTCATAGAAACCATGTTTTTTTGACATAACAAATGCTGACACTAAGAGACAGACTGCCTGTGCTGTGATCCAGCTTGACAACACCTGGTTTATGGGCTTCTGTTCTCACTGTCTTACCCAGAAGTGAGGTGTATTGATGTGCAGCATGTTTTACTGCAGGAGGGTTTGGAGATGAGCAAGTATGTTATTATATATTTGTTTATGCATGAAGCACAACTCTCAACTTTTCACTAACATAGGCAATTTATTGGTAAGAAATTTCTTGTAATTAGTTCTTTAGAATTCTCCGTTTTCTATATGCTTGCTGGATATCTAATCTTGGGTTTTAAATATTAAGTCTTATGTAGTGCAGACTCAAGCAGAATGTCTCACCGTCAGTAAGTACTTTCCATGTGTAAGTATAAAACTTTGCAGACAGATTGGAGCAGCACAGTTTTGGGAAAAAGTAATTTCTGTGTGTCAAATGCATACTAACATTTTTGGCTATTTCCATATGAGTATTAAAAAAGGTTTTATGAACAAAAGCTTTTATGGAGACTAAGAATCCAGAGTTTGGGTCTGGGCATCTTACAATCTGATTGCTTGCGCAGGGTGGAGCGTGAAAGTAATCAAGATGCAGATGAACCTGGTGAAAAACTGCAAATATATTGGTTTGGGAAGAAGTTAGGGAGACTGGCTGTGAATGCTTGAAAGAGCTATATTCTCTGTAATGTTTTGTTCTGCACAGGAGAAGGTTTACTGCATAGCTGTTGACACACAGAGCATCATGTGGATTTAAGTAAAGCATCCCCTGCTATCACCTGATCATTTTCACCTGAATACATGTGTCTGTCTCCTCAAGACAAAATGATAAAAAAAATGTAAGAAAATAACATGCAAAATCTTTGCCATAAACCAGGAAGGGTTTCTACAAGACACACAAAGCTTTGCTGACGTTCACAAACAGGACTGAAAAGTTAAGCCACCCATAAAAACACCTAGTATGACAACGGCCATATTTTTCAAGTAGGGAGTCTGTTTTCTCCCAAGAAATGAAAGCTTTCTGTTGATGCTCGCTCTTCTGTATGTCATAATTTGTCATCTGTCCTCTCCTAATATGACTGGAAACTATCCATGTGACTGTAACTGGAGCCTTAGATTTCCAGTATTAAAATTGGTTTTGCTGAAGTTGTTGTCTAGCATACCTTTATCAAATAAGTAAGGGGAATAAAGTTGTGTTTCAAATTTGTTGCAATCTCTGCTGTTCACTGAAACTTTCATGTGCTGTTTTTACCTATGTGGCCACATAAAGGATTTATTTTTTTCCTAAAATTATTGAGTCTGAGTTACTGTACCAGTACTTTCAGACTCTGTGATTATAGACTGGTACAGAGGATAGCCCATGGCCGTAAACTGATGTTAGGAAGACTGAGCACATTAGTTGAATGTCTGATACAGCACACTGGCTTGTCTACAACTTTAGACAAAAACAAATTAAAAGGAATTCAGTTATTCAGTTGTAAATAACTGCTTCCTTCCTGATATGTGGTTTCTTTTTTTTGAAGGTGGATGAATTGTGTCTGTCTGCTGCATAATCAATAGAATTAAAATCCCTAGCCACTTATTTCCTGTGAAGTGATTAAAATCCACTTAGTACATAGATTATGCTGGCCATACCGCTCCTTTGCAGCAATATGTCAAGGTAATTATTAGACTGTTTATGAAGTGCTGAAATGTAAATGGTCAGCATAAATCTTCATAGAGTGTATTTTAATAGTTTTATTCCATTCTGAGAACAAATGGAGTCAAGCTTTGGCTGGCCTTCTCATAGTCTTCTCCAAAGTTACATAGCAGTATAGCTCTTTCAGATTTCAAGGGCAGCTTTTCTTAGTAGTAAGAGATGCTACTGAAAGGATACAGCTGTAGATGATTCTTCTCTGATTGGTGATATGTAAGTGGCAGAAAATATTTGGTGTTGTAACTTCTGTACAGCCATTTTGCACTTAAGGGGAACAAAAGCTCTGCTGTTTTCTTGGCCTTCTCTAATAAATCTTCACATACAGGAAATTTGTAATTTTTTATAATCTTATTTCTATCACTAGACTTAGTCCAAGGTCTAGTATTAAGTCAAAATTCAGTCCTTGCTATTTCTTCCTCACTTTTTTGTTTACTGTCCTATGAAATTAAATAAGCAGTTTGAACCCAACGACTTCTAAGCCACATTGTATCTGGAAGAAGAATAACTACAGTTTCAAAACATAAGACTGTTGATGTCATGATAGGGCATCACCTCTAAATCATACCCCCAAATTGGGGGAGGGTTTATGGAACAGTTGATTACTTTTATTAAATAAAAAGGTAGAGTTGGAAAAATGCACTAGCATACAAGCATGAAAAATCTTTTATTGGATCTTCAAAGCTGGCAGGGTTTTTCTACATTACTACTTAGTACTTCCCCCTTGACATGTTGTCTTGCTGAAGTCAATTATGTTGGTTTACGTGACAGTAGATGTCACCATGAATATTTGCTTTCCTGTGATTACATATTATTTTCTTTGATGGTTTAACCAATATTTGAAGGAAGTCACAAGAGATTTGTAATTCAGACAGTGGACCGAAAGCCAGCTTGGGTTCTATGGTGTCTGGCTTGATTCTGACTTAGGGTGTTATAAACATGGCTGATGCATTTGTGTTGATACATTCTTCCTGTCTAAAATGGGTGCAAGAGTATTTGCCTGTTTTTTCTATTTTCAAAATATGTACTGAAAACCAAGGTATGCTATAATGCGTTTTTAGACATTCAGGTATTTTTTGACAGTGTGTTCTTGATTACTGTTTCTCATTGTCATGTTTTCTGTAAGGATGCTGGGGAGGGACTCTTCATTAGGGGCTGTAGTGATAGGACAAGGGGTAACGGGTTCAAACTTAAACAGGGGAAGTTTGGCTATAAGGAGGAAGTTCTTTACTGTGGCGGTGGTGAGGCACTGGAATGGATTGCCCAAGGAAGTTGTGAATGCTGCATCCCTGGCGGTGTTCAAGGCCAGGTTAGACAGAGCCTGGGTTGACATGGTTTACTGTGAGGTGTCCCTTCCTGTGGCAGGGGGGTTGGAACTAGATGATCTTAAGGTCTTTTCCAACCCTAACTGTTCTATGATTCTGTGATTCTGTCTTTGAAATAATATAAAAGAAATGCTGATACAATTACACACCTTTTTCCTTGGCTAAGCTTATTCTTCATTGAAAGCCAGGGCAGGGTGCTGTCTGTTGAGATTTGAACATAATTTAGAAACATCCTAAACAAGTGCTGGTAGTCCCCAGTCAACTTCTGAAGACAACATAGCATTTTTAAAAGAGTTTGTAAAACATGAAAAATAATAAATTGAGAATACTATTGATTGTAGAATGAACAAATGACTGTAACTTAATAGACTCCTCCTTTTTGGTAGTTCATGTTGACATAACATTAACAATTTATTTGTTGTTCTATCTTCCAATTTTCATGTAGACATATGTCATAGAATCATAGAATCATAGAATAGTTAGGGTTGGAAAGGATCTTAAAATCTTCCAGTTCCAACCCCTCTGCCATGAGCAGGGACACCTCCTACTAAACCGTATCACCCAAGGCTATGTCCAGCCCGGTCTTGAACACCACCAGGGGTGGAGCATTCACAACTTCCCTGGGCAACCCATTCCAGTGCCTCACCACCCTTACAGTAAAGAATTTCTTCCTCTTATCCAATCTAAATTTCCCCTGTTTAAGTTTGGACCCATTACTCCTTGTCCTATCACTACAGTCCCTAACAAAGAGTCCGTCCCCAGGATCCTTAGAGGCCCCCTTCAAATATTGGAAGGCTGCTATGAGGTCTCCGTGCAGCCTTCTCTTCCCTTTCAGAGTAGAGCCCCCTACTACTACAGGCTGCTGCTTCTTCTTGGCAGCACCAGTAGTGATCTTCTTTGCCAGTGCGTGAGATCATCTAGTTCTAACCCCCGTGCCATGGGCTGGTACACATCACACTAAACCATGTCACCCCAGGCTCTGTGCAACCTGGCCTTGAGCACTGCCAGGGATGAAGCATTCACAACTTCCCTGGTCTTTCTACTTGACCGAGTCCTTTTGTTAATGCCTATTGTCATCATCTGTAAGCAGTCCTGCCTAGGCAGTAGTCTTAAACTGTACTGTAGTCCTAAGGAGTAGTTAGTCAGGGACTGAAATACAGAAATATTTAAAGTAAAGCTGGTTGTTATCAATCCTGTATAAAAATTGTAAAATAATTTCCTTATGTCTCCATATATTTTCTTATGTTTCCGTATGAAGATAGGCTGAGAAAGTTGGGGCTGTTCAGCCTGCAGAAGGGAGGGCTATGTGGAGACCTCATAGCAGCTTTCTAGTATCTGAAGGGGGCCTATAGGCATGCTGGGGGGGATTCTTCATTAGGGACTGTGGTGATAGGACAAGAGGTAACGGATTAAAACTTAAACAGGGGAAGTTTAGATTGGATATAAGGAAGAAGTTCTTTACTGTGAGGGTGGTGAGGCACTGGAATGGGTTGCTTTCTTCATATGGGAAAAAAGCCCCATTGTTGTATGTGTTACATGAACTGTTCTGTGTTCAAAAATATTAGCAGCATGGCAGACAAAGCTCAGTGTTCTTTAATATCTGGTCAGTAAATAGCCTTGAATATCTACAGTGATCTATTGCTTGTGTTGTTCTGTTGCTGGCAAAACAGTTATTTGAAGATGATACACTTATTTTAAAATCAATGTGTAAAACATCAGTTTCTAAAAATCCGTTTAAAGCTCTAACTTTGCAGAATATGTTACTTTGCCAATAAAGCTGGCTAACTCAGGAAACAAAGTATATATTCTCTGGGGTTTACTGGTATTGTTTGATAAGCAAAGATCTGGTTTAGCAGTTTGCTAAACCTGAACAGCCACTGGCCCTTTTTGTCCTAGAGGGAAGCTTCCTGGGGCTCAAATAAACCATGAGTGCTTTTACTGCCTTTCGAACTAGACGAGAGGATACATTGGTTCTCCAGACTTGTACCCCAATGAATTAGGCTCAGAACTATATAAGCTTTAAGCAGACTGTTTGCAAAATTTTATGAAGTTTTTGAAAGCGTACCTTTTGGTCTGAAACAGTTTTATTATTTGCTTTCTAGTTCAATTTTGTTGGGAAATTGCTTGGACCAAGAGGGAACTCCTTGAAGAGGTTACAAGAAGAAACAGGTGCAAAAATGTCTATCCTCGGGAAAGGATCCATGAGAGATAAAGCTAAGGTACTGTGTCTGGATTCTGGTTGCAATTAGTTTAAAATACTTGTGCTTTAGCTGTTACATTTGGATTGTCTGTGTACTTATTAATGACTCAATTCATAGACCAAATTAATAGACTGACTACAAGGCTAGTTTGTTTTTTTCAAGTTACATCAATCGCTTAAATATTACAATGCAATACTTGCTTCCCATATAATTGTAGACCTCCACAGTTACTGTGTTACCAGTTTTACTTAAATAAGTTGCCTAAAATAGAAACCAGCTTAAGGTTAATTTGTTCTGAGAGAAGCCTATTTCTCCTGGGAAAGTATAGCTTATATACATTACTGCTGTGGAACTTAAAAAAAAAAAAAAAGATGGAGTATTTATTCAGGGCATGATTCTATGGTGAATGTTCTGATTAAATGTGTGTAAAAATGCAATAGAGTTAAAAATAAAAACAAGTGTTTGAAATGACTGTATGGTCAATGAACCTAAGGTAAGCGTAAGGCAGCTTCACATGTATCTGACTTGGTGAACAAGTAGTGATTGCATTGTGGTATCTTTACAGTCTGTAGAAGAGCAGTGTTACGGTTAACGGGGAAATAATGACTGCTAATTTCACTGAACTGCATATTGTCTTTAGTAATGTTGTGTGTTTCTCTGCTTTCCTTTCTGTCACCTCTGTCATTCATCTCAGTAGCTAAAATAATGAAAGCAATATACCAGAATAAAGGGAAGACTGAACAGGATTTTATGATTAGCATTATTTGGTCTTGATGGTACATATAAACAGTCACACATGCATTATGATGTCTCCAAGCATAACACTGAAAAAAACCCACACCCACAAACTGGGTAAATTAGGCACATGGAATGTATTCCATATTTTCAGGGCTTTCTTCATGACATTGGTCATTCTGACACCTCAGTTATCTGTTTAACAGTACATTTTATGATAATAAATGTTGAATACACTGCAGATTTTATTTCTAGGTATTGACAAGTAAAATATTTTATGAATTTTGTCTTATTCCTGGAATGATAAAAAATGACTCCCTGGATGAATAAATGCATGTGTGCTAGGTAGATGTAATTTGCATCAGTACTGCATCTGCCAGCTCCTTTCTCAGCCACCCAGTCGGATTATTACTGCCAAGAGTAGCAGTTGCTCAGACAGGCAAGTGTGAAGGGCTTGTTACCAGCTGATGATGTTTAAAAGCACGTAAGTAGATAGACTTAAGTCCTCTGATTTTGAGATCCATCACTTTTCTTATCATATGATTTGAATTTCATCTGATCATAATGAGCAGTGCCAGCATTCCAGTTACTACATTCACCATGCGTGAATCATCAAAAACAAAAATCAAGGTATTTTTTCTCCTGTTTGTAGAGTATTTGGTCCTTATGCATAATCTCAAGTGAAGTATGAACTTCATGGAAACTCATGAGAATCATGTAAAAAATTAAGTTCTGGAGTAAAATACCATTAATACAGCAGTGATGAAAGCAGCTTCTGTAGAGGAGGCCTCATAAGCGACTGTTATCTTAATCCAATTTAAACATTACTGGCTCAAATGAAAACAAAATCCCTGTGTAATTACAGTGAGAGAGAGAAATTGTCTGATCTGTGTTCATCACTGTTACAAGTTCCAAGCAAAAAGGGGCTGAGAGTGATCATGGGATGGGATATAGTTACAATTAGCATTTCAGAGAAGAAGTTATTCTAAGTTGAGATAGTGGTAAAGCTTAAAATATATTTGAATGTGAGCATAAATAATAGCACAAATTGATACATTACTAAGAAAAATACAACTTGCTCTCGCTAGAACACTTATCTTACCATAAACCAAGCCCACTAATCCAATTTATGCAGTATTTTTTTTACTGATTTAAATTTAAACACAAATTGCCAAGTCTGGAGGCTCGAGGTTGTTTCCTATGCTACAAGCAATCAGGTTCTGTATATGTTGGCGGATGAGTCTTCCTTCTGGAGGAATTTTCAAGACACATATATGTAATTTCTTTCTGTAAGCTAGAGTTTCCTTAAAGCTGCCTATATTATTCCATGAGCCGTTATAGTCTGTAGGCAGACTGCAGGCATGTGTGGTTTTCCTCAGTGGCCCAGTGCAGCTGGGTGCTGAGTGGTGTCAGAGCAACCGAAACAGAATTTCTGCTGGAAAGTACTAAATACATTTGTGCCCTAAATCTGTAAGTACTTCATGTTTAAAAAGTTTGAATGTGGCTAGGTCACTGGCCATCGTATTTGAAAAATCATAGTAGTCAGGTTAAGTTCCCGACGAATGAAAAAAGGGAAATATAACCCCCATTTTCAAGAAGGGGAAAATGGATGACCCCGGAAATTACAGGCCAGTCAGCCTCACCTCTGCGCCTGGCAAAATCTTCGAACGGATTTTCCTGGAAGGCATGCTGAGGCACATGAAAAACAACAAGGTGGTTGGTGACAGCCAGCATGGCTTCACTAAGGGGAAATCCTGCCTGACCAATCTGGTGGCCTTCTATGATGGGGCTACAGTACTGATAGACAGGGTAGAGCAGTTGATGTCATCTACCTGGACTTGTGCAAAGCGTTTGACACTAAATTGGAGATACGCCAATTTGATAGGTGGACCACTCAGTGGATAAAGAACTGTCTGGATGGCCACACGCAGAGTTGTGCTCAATGGCTCAATGTCCAACTGGAGACCAGTAACGAGTGGTGTCCCTCAGGGATCGGTGCTGGAACCGGTCTTGTCAACATCTTTGTTGGTGACACGGACAGTGGGATTGAGTGCACCCTCAACAAGTTTGCCGATGACACAAAGCTGTGGGTTTGGTTGATCCACTGGAGGGAAGAAATGCCATCCAGAGGGACCCTGACATGTTTGTGAAGTGGGCTGATGCCAACCTGATGAAGTTTAACCATGCCAAGTGCAAGGTCCCACACCTGGGTCAGAGCAATCCCAGGCACAGCTACAGGTTGAGCAGAGAAGAGATTCAGAGCAGCCCTGTGGAGAAGGACTTGGGGGTGTTGGTCGATGAGAAAATGAACATGAGACAGCTTCAGTGTGTGAAAGCCAACCGTATCCTGGGCTGCATCAAAAGGAGCGTGACCAGCAGGTCGAGGGAGGTGATCCTGCCCCTCTAC
>JAOEHY010045645.1:4643-16786 GCA_025447955.1 Psilopsiagon aurifrons
TAGCTGGTTTATATCAAAGAAAAAGAGAAGCATGAAAAATGAAATCTATAACATAGCCTTGAGGGAAAACTTAGAGAAATAAATTTTTTACAAATTAAATACTGGCTAGTAGATCATAGCTTCTGTTATTTGAATTGCCTGTTCTCAATGAAAAAGAACTTCATATAAACTTTCACAGTAAATAGTTTTCGTAAAGTATCTTGGACATAGTCATTTTATCATAATGAAAACAAGATGCAAATCTACAGTTATTTCTATTTAATTTAAAAAGTATTCACATGTGTTATTCATCCTCTGCTATGTAGATCTGAATTTTATTTTCTGCAGTGATTACACTATAGGGATATTACAACTTAATTGAAGAATATGTATCTCTAGAAGTAAAGACAATAGGTATTCTCTTTCTCTTCAAAGAAAACCAAAAGATTACTATAACTTGATAAAACTAAATTTAAAATTTACTTATTAATCATTTATTACTTATTTAGATTCATTATTTTTAGTTTTGATTAACATTCTGTTAATAACGAAATAAAATAATTTATAAACTCATTTTCAATGGAAATTCCTCATTCAGGTTTCTAAAATGCTGAATATGCAACAAAAACTTCCAAATGATAGGATCATGGAGGCATGGAGCATACCAAGGTCAAAGATGCAATAATTTTTAATAATAGCTGGGTTCTAAATTCACTTCCCTCTTAAACATAGTAACAGATGACATGGTGAATAACAAGAGGAAGAATAAACATTTCACATAAACTGACTGCTAAAAAGTAGGTATTCCTGTAGGTTTCAGCAGGACCCTTATTAAAAAAAAAAAAAAAATGGAGTTAAAGAATTAATGGAAAGTGGGAAGGATTTTTTTTGTAGATACTAGCGCTGGCTAACCTCAGAAGGGAGTTTTTCAAAGGCACAAGTGTCAGTCAGAAGCCCAGATCCCATTCTTTGGAAGTCAGTACTGGTTAGGCACCAAGCTAGCACTGATGCCTTTGAAAACCTTCCTGAAGTGCCAGATTTTGTAAGATATTGAGCATCAATCAAAAGGAGATGGGGCTGTTCAACACGTCAAGTGATCAAGTCTATAATGTCTATTACGGTATTCACCTCACATCAAAAGGAACTCAGTTGCTGCCTAATTGGTATTGTTGTTTTAAGATAATGCTTTACTTCAGGAACATTTTAATTGGTCTTCGTACATATTATGTCTTATATCCTCACTTCGGGTTTTAGTCCCTGCACTTGCTGTGGGTTTGACATGTCTTAACTTGATGAAAGGAGTTTATTTTCTTAGCTTTAATGGCTATATCATCTGCTCCTTTTAGCTTTTTCTCATACATATATATGAAAAATAGAACACAAAATGTCAAAAAAAGACCAAACCATGGTGGCAGTTTCCTGTACATAAACTACTTCAGCATTATGCCAATGATGAAACTAATGTACAGTGTCAAGTGCTGTCACTCTCAAAGGCACAGTGAGCCTGACATAGACAGCAGGGAATAATGACACTTCTTCAAAAACTGACAAAGAAAAAACCCATATTCATTATGTATCAAAATTGATAAATATAAATTTGACTGGATGAGAGAAGTAGTTTTAAAAATGTAATGTTGCATCTTGTATGACATCTAGCTAGTAACTTAGGTCTTGTTTCATTAGAAAAGGAATACGAATGCTGAGCTTCGAACTTGTACAGAATCCAGTGTTATTCAGCAATCCTTATGCTCAAAATTGAGTAGATCTGTAAGTATAAAAGGGCATGTACTGTTCCATACTTGCAGGGACATACAAGTGTTATGCATGATCAATTTACAGAAGTCAGATTAGGTGCCATAATTCTCTAAGCTAATTTGAGTATTTCTAAGCATGCGAATTTGCCCCAGGTTCCAGCACAGCTAATGGAGCATCATTATTTGGGATGATGTCCTTCATCCTGACATTCAGTGCCTTTTTATAACCTTTTAACTTCTGCAAGGAACAGTTCCAGCCTTCCTTGTCCTTTCTGCTATGAGGCATTCTGAGCTGTGAAGCCAGCACACTAAAATGGACATATTAGCATAGTTCCCTGCTTGTCTCATCACTCCTGTTAATAGTGCTCCATTATCAGGTTGTTTTCATAATCTTTTTCATGACAAGTCATGGACTTGCAGCATGTGAGACCTATTAGTAAATGTGTACCTAATCTGTACAGTCATTAGTCTTATCAAATATTTCCTTATTTTTTGTATGTAGTAGGACAAGATTTGTCTCTCAGTTGATTTTGGAAATGTCACACAATGTGTTCTTCTCTTACCTAATTTCTGCTTGAAAAGGGAACAAATCTGTAGATTTAGAACAAGCACAGAGAATTTAATGCATTTGTTCTCAAAAAAAATTGTCTCTAGTCCAAGCCTAACTTTATTTACAACAATCCACTCAAATCTCATCTGTTACTTTTGTTGCATGTTTTGAAGATGCATTTGCAAATATTTCTGGATTCACAAATAAAATAAATGCTGTCTCATCCATGTATCAACATGGTGTATGTAACACCATCAACTTAACTACGCTTCAAAAACAAATGAGTGATTACCATTGCATGGGATATGATTTTGAGTCCATTGCTGTTGCTGCCCTGGAGACTGATTCTTTCAAAATTCATGAAATATTACAATTCATACAGTAAAACAGTGATAGGAATAGTATAAAATTTAGAAAAAAGGGAAAAAATATACTTAAAAAAATTACCTTTTTTTTTTTCTGTGAGATAGTTAAAAATTCCCACACACTGTATTTAAAAATAATGTGTCAGACATTCTAACAGTTTGTAGCATGTTTTTTATTTTTGTAATAGTGACCATTATCACCAGTCATGAAACATGGAAATCACATTTAAGTGTCTGTGGAACATTTGATTGTCTCCTCCCTGTTCCTTTAAGAGTTCTACTTAGATCTTGCCAATGGTAAAATGTGGCACTAACCATTGATAAGGGTTTGAATTCATTAGAACTATTTCATAGTTTCATAAATGAATATTACACATATTTCCATGATTCCAGCTACATTCTGTTAAAAGTCTTGAACTGTATCCTCTGTTACACATTTCAGAAAAAGACATCTCTATTATGACAGTAATATTCACTTAATATTTCTGATGTTATAAGTAGTAATATAAGGACAGAACAATATTAAACTGATAGAAAGACACTTCACTCATTTGTAAAAGAAAACACTTTACAAAATTTGTGTTCTCTAACAATGTTAAACCTTCCTAAGATAAGCATGCAGTGATAACTCTAAAATATTTTTTTATTTAAAAAATATCACTGATTGCAAATTTATGAAGGCCATATCTACAAAATTAATCATTCACTTTAATTCTCAAATAATTAATTCAAATAATGATATTTTTATATTGTCTATGCAAGTTAAAAATGAAGATAAGAAAAAAAAGTCAGAATTAGATGAAAACAAGCTACTAAACACTTATGAAAGGCTTTTACTTACTTTTACTTAAGAGTAGGAAACCTCAAGTCTTCCATTTTTAGAGCCAAAGCCCTATAAAGAAGGGTTACATGAAACCATGTAAAGGAATAGCTGATAATGATGATATATGAGAAAGTAACATAGGTCTCATATTCATTATACTAAAATTTTTAGTATTTGTCTTAATAAAAAAATTACTGCTACAGACAATTACTGCTTCAAAGATAATTTACCTCAGCTACCCATAGTGCACATAAACATTAAGATTTTCATGAAATATAAATACAATAAAAGATCAATTTTAAGAAATTTTAATAACTTTCTGATTAAAAAATCTCCAAAGCATAGAATTTACATTGTTGTGCACAATAATTAAATAATTTGTGAATAAAACTAATCTAAAAATTTTAGATAAAATTTTCTAATGGGCAAAGTAATTGAAATAAAAATATGAGTTAGGGTTGATTTCAGAGTCAACACTGCTTTAAAAAAAAAATAAATGAAAGGGTTTAGTATATAATTTTGCCTTTGATTAATATGTGTTGTTCCAGTTTTGCCAGCTATGCATTTTATCTTGACTTTTATGATATATCATTATTATATTTAATGTCATATATTCGATTATTGTTCATCAGAGTGATACAAAATTGTACAACATGAACGGTTTCAGTATTTCTGAATTCTTGTTCAATGGAAAATATGGATTTTTCTTGCAATTTTAACTGAGAGCCAAATTTGAATGTTAAAATATCAAATAAAATGAAAATTCTGTCTTCATTTCTGTAAACACATTTATTTGCCCAAATTGTTGCCACTTAGTATGTTTTAGATGTTATCAATGTGTAATCAGTTCTATTTCCCCTTGCAGCTCTCTGTGACTTTGACCAAACCCATTCCTCTTTCCCAGCAAATATAGTTCTAGAGATGCCCAGGACATTCTCAGTAAAAGTATTTCAGTCTAGACTTCTTTATCATTGAACTGGTGGACTTATTACTGATTTATGTCTGTCTTGATTGACCACTTTCCATAAATATCTGCTCTTTCTTCTTTTATCCTTCAAAAGCGTTAGTCCCTCCAAGTGACGTTTTCTCTTTTCCAGTTATTTAAAATATTCATAGCCAAGTAATTTATTAAAACATACCTTTGTCTTGCTGCTCACAAAAAACTGTAGCTAGACAGCTGTGCCCACTGCTTCTCACCACTGCCGCTGGTAATTTTCTATTTAATAGCTTATGTTCTTCTCATCCCCCGAAAGCACTATCAAGACATCTTTTTGTTTTCTTTTTTGTAATATAAAATATATTTACTTAGAGACACATACATAGCTTTGTATTCTTTGTGAACATTACTGTACTATGAATAGTGCTGAATAACAAAGGTGTAGAAAAACAAAGATTAAAGGGAGAAACTTGCTGAATGCTTTCTGCTTTCTTTAGGATTTTCCTGATTTGGAAATAACTGACAAAGCTGAGGTATAGCAGCACTAAACTTTGCTAACTCAAGATGTATAGGAAGCTGCCTGGCTTCCTAGAGAAGTCTGCAGTAGCATTATCCTGTATCTGTGCTAAGGATACTCTGTTCTGGCTGACATTATGAATTGTATATCTCTCTTATTTTTTCATAGCAAACCATGGGTGGCCTAATGATTCAAATCTAGTAGACCTCCTCTTAAAATCAATATCCTACTGAGTGCTTAAGTACTGAATATGTGTCGTGATTTAACCCCAGCCTCAATAACTCACTCCTCCTGTGCTGGGACAAGGGAGAGAATTGGAAATAGAAAAGTGATGAAACATGTGGGGTGAGATAGGGTTAAAGCAAAAGTCACACACATAAGCAAAGCAAAACAAGGAATTCATTCACCATTTCCCATTGGCAGGAAGGCGTTCAGCTACAATTAGGACAGCAGCGCTTCATAACATGTTACCTGAGAAAATAAACAACATAACTCCACGTGTCCCTCCCTTTCTTCCTTCTTCCCCCAGCTTTTTATTGCTGAGCATGAAGTCATATGGTACAGAATATCCTTTTGGTCAGTTGAGGTCAGGCGTCCTCACTGTGTCCCCTCACAATTTCTTGTGTACGCCCAGCTTACTCACCAGTGGGGTGAGAAACAGAAAAGGCCTTGACTCTGTAAGCACTGATCAGCAACAACAAAAACAACCCTGTTCTCAGGACAAATCCAAAACATCACCCCTTCTAGCTACTATGGAACAAAAATTTCTATCCCAGTCAAAAACTGCACAATGTGTAAGCCAAGAATTCTCTTTTTTGTTTTTTTTTTTTTTTTCAAATTAGCAGTAAATTCCTTTTCAGTACTTGCATCCCCTATGCATGCAGATCATAAAAACTCTACATCAGATCGCTCAAAAAAATGTGTTCTGAAGAGTTTGATTTGAAAAACTGAGGATTGACTTTCACTATTGTCCAGGTTATTCGCTTTTTTCTTGCAAGATACAAAAATGATTGGCAGCTCACTCAAAGAGAGTTTATAGCAAAAATAATGTGTCATATAGCTAAAAAGTTTCTGTGGCTTTTGGTCAAACAAGCTGTTCTATTCTGCCAGTAAAATGAATGTTGTAAAAAACTGAACAGTGTCTTGACAACAGTGTAATTTTCTTTCATCACTGCAGATCATTCTGCTGCCCAGAAGACTTTTTCTATCTGTAGAATGCATACTGTAATCTTCAGAAAGTATTTTCTAACTCAAAATTGCTTTGAGAAATATTTTTCATTTGGAGAAATAAATCCAGTCAGCTACCTAATAAATACAGATAGCAAAATAATGCTGAAAGGAAAAAGTACTTGCTATGTTTAACTATCATATTTGTTTATTTGTTTGGTTTTTATTATCACCATAGGCAAAAAAAAAATAAATAAACTTTACAGAACCAATTGAGTTTATCAATGGACAGCCAGCCAACAGAGTAATTGTTAATGAGCTCTGAAGCTTTGAAGAATAAAATGCTTTCATAAATGGAGAGAAATATACAAAATTTCATTACTTGCATTGGATCCAAGCATTTTGAATCTGACTATAAAGTGGTTTTCTATTTGGTGAAAGTAAAATGCTAAACTGAATTGGCATTTCATTTCTCTTGTTAGGGTCCCATTTTATTTTGTTTCTCTCTGCATGGAAATCAAGAATTTATCTAAGACAATGGGCAATGGTTTATGTAACTGAAAGATTTTTAATTTACAGAATCACAGAATGGTTAGGGTTGAAAGGACCTTAAGATCATGTAGTTCCAACCCCCCTGCCATGGGCAGGGACACATCCCACTAAGCCATGCCACCCAAGGCTCTATCCAACCCGGACTTGAAAACCTCCAGGAATGGAGCATTCACAACTTCCTTGGCCAACCCATTCCAGTGCCTCACCACCCTTACAATAAAGAATTTCTTCCTCATATCCAATCTAAACTTCCCCTGTTTAAGTCTGAATCCGTTACCCCTTGTCCTATCACTACAGTCCCTAATGAAGAGTCCCTCCCTGGCATCTTTATAGGCCATGTTCAGATACTGGAAGGCTGCTATAAGATCTCCACGCAGCCTTGTCATCTCCAGGCTGAACAGCCCCAACTTTCTTAGCCTATCTTCATAAGGGAGGCATTCTAGTCCCCTGAAAATTTTAACAAATAAAGATGTGCTTAAATAATTGTATTCCCTTTATTATACATTGTTTTAAGGTGTTATTGTCAATATAATTTTTTTCTAAACCTTGAAACACATAAAATTTTTCATCACCTCATATAGGAAGCGGTCATCATGTCAGAAATTCTTGCCATGGGATATCCTTTATCTGTCATGTAATCTATAAAAAAATTATAGCAGAGAAGTAAATATTATTGGGTTTTGGAGGGCTTTTTTCATCTAAATAAAGAAAAATCAAAGTATATTTAAGGAAATTGTAAGCTGAAAATATTTCTGATAACCTCAACATTTTGCTTATTTGTTTTATGAAAAGAAAGACAAATGTCCACTTTTTTTTCTAATTTCTGTCTCTTGCCAATCTTTTTATGTCTTTTTTTTTTTTATTATTTTATTCTAAAGGAAGCTGCCCATTTCAATCTAAATTCATAAATAGTTTTGGTTGAACAAATCTGCTCGACAAACGAACCATTCAGAAAATGAACAAAGACTGTCGACCTCTTTTCTTCAGTTATCTTTTCAACATGTGCATCATGCACTTTTCTTTCAGAATCTGCCTATGTCAGAAGCATTCAACTCATGAAAAAATTTGCCAAAGTCCCACCACCTCTAGAAAATGCTTATCATTCTCAATCACCTTTTCTGCCCCTCACATTTCAAGTGAGAAATATGCACACATGTATCCAAATGTAAAGCGAGACCAGTCTTCCATCATTTGAGAAATTATCACCAAATTCACTTTATCAATGCACTTGATGATACCTTTCAAGCTATGATATGTGATGTAGTATGTCAGAACTAAAGCAGGAATTCTGACAACCATCTATCTACCTCTGATTTCCAGAAGGTACAGAAGAAACTTTTAAAGAATATAAACACATAAACTTAAATCTCTTTTACCATTCCAGTGTTGCAAGTTGAGACAAAATATGTGTTACCTCAAGATCAGGTATTTAGAAGTATATCATGCCTTCGCTTTCATTTCCTTCTTTCAGTAGCTAAGTGACTATGGTTCTTGAACCAGCTGCAGGCTGTTAAGGAAATTTCCAGCCAACACTGGAACAAAACAAACACCACTGTAGCATCATGTAGAAAAAAAATGAAAAACATACTTGCAAAGCACTTTTTTTGGTAACATTTTCTCTTGTTAACTCTTACTTGTTCCTCAAGCCTCATGGTTTCTGCCTTGCATTTTCTGTTGTCTCAGACAAAATAATCTGTACACTTTTGATTAAGATGTTCTAGTTACTGCACTGTATAAGGTTTTGGATTAACAAATATCTGGATGATTTAATTTTTTATTTTTTTTTTTAATCTATCAGTTTTAGCACAGCCTTGGTCCACTTTCTCTTCCTTCCCCAGCTCCAAATGTTTGAGAACTTCAGACATGGAGATATTTCCTCTGTATAATAGTAAACTGTTTCTATCCTGTCTCACCAGCAGAGCTGAAAACATACAGCACCCTCTGAGCCTATGATGTAAACTGTACATCATATGCACTATTCACTGCTTAACAATTTGTCAGACAGCTAGCAGTCATCCATTCACATCACATATTATTTTTGTAGCATAGGGCAGGAGAATGCCTTCATTCCAGCCATCCAATTTTTACTCACCCTTCCTCTTTAGTATTGCTACAGTCTAGTCTGTAATTAATCACATTAATTAGGGTTAACTGTAATGGAGAATTAAAAATGCTTGGAATGACAACAGATCCAGACAGGAGCAAAAGCTGTGATCATTTTTCATGAAAGTAAAAATGTGATGGGGGAAAGAAAGACAATTATTTGAGGATTTCCTTGAGGAGGATTGCCAATGCTTCACATAAAAAAAAATTGAATTTTAAAATATAAATGGAAATAAATATTCTTTTTTAAAACTACTCTTATGGAATGTGACAAAGCTCCATAAAGTATCTAGTTGAACTGGATTTCACCTACTTTTCATTAGTTTTTTTTTAATTTTCGCCTGAGGGACTGGCATTTCTTTAGTCTACACATGATGTCTCAGTGTGAGGTTGTGATGGGTAGGATGCAAAGAGCCTTCTTGTCTGAGAGAGTTCTTAACACCACACTTACAGGACAAAGAAACTGTGAAAAAGAGAAGAGATAAGAGAGAATTACAAGGGAAAAAATGCAGTATAAATAACAGGATCTTGTGCTCCATTTAAAGGAGAGAGTAAGATTAAGAAGAAAAGTATGTTCCAAAGTAGCTTTAGGATTTAAATTTCACTTCCTTCAAGTTTAAGTTCTTTCTCTGCTGCAAATCTTCTACACAATTTTTAATCAAAACATCTGTGCACAGATTTGCAAGTATCTAGACACCTGCACCCAGAAAGCGCATGAGAGCAGTCAAACTAAGTCAGACCAAAGACCTTTCCATTCAGCATCTTATCTCTAACAGCATGGTTGTTTGCAAACACAGCTATGAATTTTACATGTAAAACAAATGTACATATGACTACAACATTAGTGGCCATTTCTGAAAATCTGTCCCTTTTAATCAAAGAGCAGATTGCAAATTATTTTCGCGTTAGAATATGCTACCATAAAAACAACTTAATACACTGATGTTAATTTCAAATCACAAAGAAGGCAGGGCTAAACATATGCTGGTGCTATACTGGCAATAAATATCAAGTCCCCATAGCTGAATTTGTTACATTTACAGGTAAGTTTTTGAAATATACAAATGGTTTTTTGGCTTATCTTGAAAATAGTGAAGACAAAGCATACGCAATGCTTTAATCCCCCATGTGACTTCTCTGGGCAAATTGATTCTTTTTGATTGATGCAAATTGATTTGTTTTCCTTGTATTTTTAGCAAATCAATTTCATAAAACTCATCCTCTCTGCTCAGACCAGGAACACACCATCTACTGGGAAGAATTAACTTCTGTTTTCCAGGGTAAAAAGCCGGCACTGAAAATTATCTCAAAGCTATCTGAAGCAAGTAACAGTGCACAGGTTAAGCAGCACTCTACTCCTTTTTCCCCAGAAATCCGTATGTTCAAGATATCAGTGACTCACTGACAAAAAAAATCATTGACTCATAGAATCATAGAAGAGTTAGGGTTGGAAAGGATCTTAAGATCATGTAGTTCCGATCCCCCTGCCATGGGCAGGGACACCACACACTAAACCATGCCACCCAAGGCTATGTCTAATCTGGCCTTGAACACCACCAGGGATGGAGCATTCACAGCATCCCTGGGCAACCCATTCCAGTGCCTCACCACCCTTACAGTAAAGAATTTCTTCCTCATAACCAATCTAAACTTCTCCTGTTTAAGTCTGAACCCATTACTCCCTGTCCTATCACTGCAGTCCCTAATGAAGAGTCCCTCCTCAGCATCCTTATAGGCCCCCTTCAGATACTGGAAGGCTGCTATAAGATCTCCACACAGCCTTCTCTTCTCCAGGCTGAACAGCCCCAATTTTCTCATCCTATCTTCATATGTAAGGTGCTCAGTCCCATGATCATCCTTGTGGCCCTCCTCTGGACTTCTTCCAACAGTTCCATGTCCTTTTTATGTTGAGGACACCAGAACTGCACACTACTGCAAGTGAAGACTCAGGAGAGCAGAGTAGAGGGGTAGGATCAACTCCTTCGACCTGCTGCTCACACTCCTTTTAATGCAGCCCAGGATATGGTTGGCTTTCTGGGCTGCAAGAGCACACTGCCAGCTCATGTTCATTTTTCCATCAACCAACACCCCCAAATCCTTCTCCACATGGCTGCTCTGAATCTCTTCTCTGCCCAACCTGGAGCTGTGCCTGGGATTGCTATGACCCAGGTGTAGGACCTTGCACTTGTCATGGTTAAACTTCATCAGGTTGGCATCAGCCCACCTCACAAGCATGTCACGGTCTCTCTGGATGGCATTCCTTCCCTCCAGTGAATCAACCAAACCACCCAGCTTGGTGTCATCAGCAAACTTGCTGAGGGCACACCAATCCCACAGTCCATGTCACCAACAAAGATGTTAAACAAGACTGGTCCCAACAACAATTCCTGAGGGACACCACTCTTTACTGGCCTCCAGGTGGATAGTGAGCCATTGAGCACAACTCTTTGCATGCGGCCATCCAGCCAGTTCTTTATCTACCGAGTGGTCCACCTATCAAACTGAAGAGACAAAAATGTCATGTGAGACAGTGTCAAACACTTTGCACAAGTCCAGGTAGATGGCAACAACTGCTCTACCCCTGTCCATCAGTTCTGTAGCCCCATCATAGAAGGCCACTGAATTGGTCAGGCAGGATTTCCCCTTAGTGAAGCCATGCTGCTGTCAGTAAGCACCTTCTTGTTCTTCATGTGCCTGAGCATGCCTTCCTGGAGAATCTGCTCCAAGATTTTGCCAGGCACAGAGGTGAGACTGACTGCTCTGTAATTCCCCAGCTCATCCATTTTCGCCTTCTTGAAAATGGGGGTTATATTTCCCTTTTCCCAGTTGTCGGGAACTTCACCTGACTGCCATGATTTTTCAAATATGATGGACAGTGGCTTAGCAACTTCATTTGCCAGCTCCTTCAGGACCTGCGGATGGATTTCATCAGGTCCCATGTACTTGTATACATTCAGCTCCTTAAGATGGTCTTAGACCAGATCCTCTCCTACAGTGGGCCTAAGGTCTTCATTCTCACAGTTCCTGCATCTGCCTTCCAAGACTTGAGTGGCGTGGTCAGAGCATTTGCTGGTAAAGACCAGGGCAAAGAAGTCATTAAGCACCTCAGCCTTCTCCAAATCCAGGGTAGCCAGTTCCCCCAATAGCTTCTGGAGAGGGTCCACGTTGCCCCTAGCCTGTCTTTTATTTGCAATATTCCCATAGAATCCCTTCCTGTTGTCCTTAACGTCCCTAGAGCCACATTTAATTCTAAGTGGACCTTAGCCTTCCCAACTTGGTCCCTAGCTTCCCGGACAACATCCGTGTATTCTTCCCAGGACACCTGTCCTTGCTTCCACCTTTTATAAGCCTCTTTTTTTCTTCGAATTTTCCTCAGCAGCTCCTTATCCATCCAAG
>JAOEHY010045646.1:0-11726 GCA_025447955.1 Psilopsiagon aurifrons
CCCCCACCCCTCCATTTACCTTGCTTCCATTAGATGATAGAATCCCCAACCTTACAATGCTGGTATTGACTAGGGAAAAAGAAACAAAATGGTAAATGAGCCTACCACAGCGTAGTTTCACTCTGTGATGCCTGGGTGTGAATTTAAACTTGGTTTTGTGCTGTGGAGAATTCCCAGAGAAACCAGTATAATATGGGAACCATGGAAAGACTGTGAATTTTGTCTTGAATATAAGGAGCACAGCCTGTGCAAATAGCCAGTATCATCCGCTATGAGTTACAGCTACTTTTGCCTGGATTGAGTCCCAAGCAACAGTGTACACACTACTATATCCTGGAAAAAATTAAGCCTCTTTTATTTTCCAGGGATTGGTCAATCTAAACAGAATTTTCATAGTATTAAGAGCCTGATTAAATCAATATGTTACGTAACTCCTCAGTGAGCGTCTAGAAAAGCCCCAAAGATTCTGTTTCTGAAGAAGTGAATTTGGCTGACTGAGGCAGCTCCAATTTCATAATACTGTGATAGTTTCTGCCTTTCTACAGCCAGACACACCCTAAGGAGGAAGAGAGTTTGGGAGACACTGAAAGAACTTCTGTCTTTAACTGGAATTTCACACAGCTGAGGCAGCACTTCATAGTGCTAATTCAGTTACCATAATCCATATAGCAGATCTTTTTAGTACTGCCTCTTGTGCGGGGACTAATGAAAGGGATGTGAGCTTTTCATCTTTCCCACGGTAGATGAAAGATCTACAGATAATCATAATGTGAAATTTGCGTGATTTTGGCTGGCACCAGTGCATGATTCATGTTATCAACAGTTTTGTTTCCTAACAAATACGAACCTGAACTGGATTTAGGGTCCATTTCTGAGAAATAGCCTGCAACAAAGATAAAACCTGATTTCACTCCAGTGCTATCCCACTCCCTGTGGAGTTCCCATCTACACTTGCAGATGCATCGAGAGCTTTCGCAGAGATCTGCCGAAGGTAAGAGCATCATGACCTGCAGTGCGCAATTTTTACCAGTAGCTTGAACAGGAAGACTGGTTATAATGTTTAAGATTAACTTCAGGTTCAGAACCGCTTTACTGCAGTAAACAACACTCATGTCCTTTAAATTCTATTTTCACAAAACAACTCTGTATATAGAGGAAAGCCTTTTGAAGAGGAGGGAAGATGAGAAAATAAGCACATACCTATGGATATTCACATCACCTAATGTGGTGTTAGAAGATCAGATAGTACTACAACAAATAGTAGGTAAGTATGCATACACATCAATCAAGTCCACGCAGTACTAGGCATCCAATACTGTGCCTTTTAGCTGAATATAAAGGACTGAAAGGGATTTGTATCACAACCTCTCTCAGTTCAGCCTACAGCACTCCTTAGATGAGACCTCTGGAAAGAGGAAGACAGATGTGTTGGCCAGTCTATTTCTGCCTGTACATCTTCTCCCTCCTAGCTGATACAGGCTGCTGTTGTCCAGGGACAAGGGAGAAGATAGCTTGTGCTCCTGTGGTTCTGTGCTCCTACTGGCAACTACTGAAATATGGTCAAAGTATGACCACTCGTAGTGATAGTCTATCAAAAGACTGACCTGAAATAGCCTGCAACAGGACTTGCATGAGAATAAAATCTGAGTGTTCGTACATGCCATTTTTTTGTTTTAGATACTCCTAATTTAAGTATATTGCTAAATGGCAAATGTGGGGGTCAAAAACTTGTGGTATTAACCCATGCAAATACTTCCCTGTAGTCTTCATTTGAAAGAGAGAACAATCTTGTCACAGAATAACCACTTCCTGCTTAAGATGAAGGGCAAACAAATGAAGTAGTGTAAGTAGAAAACAAAAAGTTGTCAGGAACAGCAGCACCAGTTGAAAATCCTTTAAGGACTTCCCCAAAACTTTTCCAAAATCAAGGCTTCTCTTACAAAAGCATTCATAGACCTGGAAAAATGTGTCCAACTTACGAACTCACACAGCCTGCACTAAAAGTCCCCAAACAGCCTCACCATTACAGCAGTCTCATGGAATATACATTCAAGCTTTCGTAAAAATTATTATTTGAACACAGTGAAGCATTTCTCCTGGGATTTTTTTTTTTTTTATTTTTTTTTTTTTTTTTCCAGGGGAAATACCATAAGGTTTCCTTGCTTCAGTGTATTAACCTACTGCCAAGTGTCTCCTACCAGGATAGAATGGCTCACCAGGACAGATAAAAGATTAACCACCTCTTTCAGTTTGATCTCAGGCCACCTGCTTACAAGCAAATGCTAATACAGGCATTTACCCACTATGGTTGAACTTTCCCTTCTGCAGATAGACTGGCTGTGAAAGCCTCCCATGATGGTTCAAGCTGGTCAGGAAACAACCAAAACAAAACCAAACCCCCCAAATCCCAACAAAAAACAACAATAAAACCCAACAAAAAGAAACCAAGAAATAAAACCCAAAACAACAGCAAAACCTAAAAAAAAACATGAAAAAACTTTGCCAATAGTCGTCAGCTAAGGCTTTTTGTAGCCATCAGTCTTTGCCAAATCTGAATTAGCAAACATCTTAACTCTAGTAATTAGCCCTCAGAATAAATTCACCATCCCAAAGCACATAAATCAGATTCCTAACTAAGGGAAATTTCACTTTTATGAAATTAGTAAATAAATGTCAGACACTACAGGTATGACTAATTTAGATTTTATTTTATGAAACCTGGAGCTAAAATACTTTTTATTAATACCTGTAAGACTAGTTTATCCCATGGACATTCTCTTGAGAAATGTATTTCTAATTTGCAAAATAAGTCAACTCAGGAGGCATTAATAATTTTATGCATTGGAAAGAAGAGCAGTTGAACCAACTATCAATACTCATAATTATCTGTTTTTGAAACTTAATAGCATTATTTAACTTTTTATAGTTTATAGGTCATACCAATTAAAATTTAATAAGCAAATAAAGTTAGATATATTTCAATTCATTAAAGACTTTCACATCTCTACATTTCTGTTGGTTCTGAAATCTTCCAAATTGCTGTACTACTGTAAAGTATAAAATTAAAGTACTTTGCAATAGAAAGCAGTAAATAGGTAAATTCAATTACTAACTGGTGCCTACTACATGTGAAAATACAGTCATTTATGCATAATGTTGTGTTTTCTTCCTTCTATCTTTGAATATCTTGTATGTTGTTCTCCTGAGATATGTAAATAATTGTTTCCTTCTGGTTTACTGCCATAAGGGACTGCTTGAGCATTTAGTATTCTAAACCAGGTATGAATAAAAATACAGAAGTTTACGGGAAACCCTCTCTGCACAGAGATGTAAAAGCCAAATATAGGAGTTAGCAATGTGGAGTATTCAAGATCCTGCCTTGAAAGAGCCAGTGCAGGAAATAAATCTGAATCCACATTATCCCAGATGTGTGGATCCTTCTCAACACAGCTGTCAGCAGTCAAGGTGTTGGAGTGAATGTCACTTCAGATAGAAAGAAAAAAGGCAGCGCTTTGAAGGCTTTGTGCTGAACGTAATTTCCTCTAACTAACTTTAAGGAGGACAGGATCTTCCAAAGACCTTTCATCTTTTCTCTGACTCATTTTTGGCCTTGAATAAAGTATTTCAACCCTTCTGTCTCTTTTCCTTGAACTGCAAAGTCATATTATTAATCCCTCCTGGTTTCTGATGCCTGCAGTGAGAATTAGGTTCATCCAGCATAGAAAGCTACTCAGGATAACCAAGCCAAGCTTTAGCCTTCTTATAGCTGCAGTGTTGAGCATAGGCACAACAGAAGAGGTTGTGCTGCATTTATGTTACAGGCAGAAAGGTAAGAGGAGGGAAGCAACAGAGAAAGTATTTTGTTTATCTGATGTTGAACCCTAGTTGGAAGAAGCTTCTGCTGACACATGGAGATTTTTTTTGCTGGCTGGTGCCTCCTGCTAGGGAGGATCAGTGTGGATCAACTCACAAGCTTCCCTTCTCTCTTGCCAAATGGACTATCATCCCTTGCAGCACCCCAGTTCTCAGTACTGGTCACTGTAGTCACTTTCCTGCCTTGTGACAGGTACAGTGTCAATACAACCAACCAATCACTAATATATGCTGAATTACAGAATAAGCAGATGCTGACTTATGAAATTCATGGCTAGCTTAGAATCTGTGTGATAAATGCCAGCACAACTGCCAAAAAACTCCAGCTTCCATTAAAACCTATTATCTCTGTTCCTCCCTAATAGTTTTCAAGAATTTCGTAAGTAACTCAGTCATGTTTTTTAATGACCCTGTTAACTATATGACAACATGACAAAGTTATCAAGTAGATTAAATCAAAGGTTTTTAAAAGTAACACTCAGGTTCTAAATGTTGGTATATGTATTTTTCATGGCACCTGAGTCTTTGAAGTACATATCACCGCCAAACATTTTAGAAAACCCAGAACTGGCTATATGCTGGTATGCAAAAAATCTTTGCACTTTCTCTAGGCACATACAATGACCATTAACACTTAAACTTCAGGCTGATAGAAATTAATAATTAACTGCATGTCTTGTCTTGCAATTTTTTTTTTTTTTTTTTTTTTTTTTTTCCAGCTAGAGACGCCACTGCAGTTTAAAAATACCATGAAACAGGTATACACACCAGGAGAAAGAGTGGTATTTGCCTCATCTCTGCCATCTGCCTCTTGCAGATGAGCTCCTACAAGTTATACTTGTTCTCTGTGGGCAAATAAATGGTCTAAAAGTATCAGAACTCATATCTCACAGAGACAAATGTCCCTGTTGCAATAAAATTAGCTATCAGAATATAGTGAAGCAAACACATCAGCAAAACAGGTGTTTGCTCAAGAAAGTAATTGCTCTCCAATACAAAACAATATGAAACATCTAAGAACAGCAAAAGAAAACAATAGCAAAACAAAAGAGGACTGAAGTGCATTTAATGTGGAAGATAAATCTGTAAGTGAAACAATTCTAACTGGCAGACCAGCAAAACCAAGTTGCAGTATTTGTATATATGCCTATAATAGGCCTTCAGGCTTTTCAAGTGTGGCTGCTAACTTACTATCCTCTAAGGCACTTTATTAAGCATCAGCAAGGTTTGTACGTGTCCAGGACTCAGAGTTGCAAGTTGGGTTTTTATGTCTTGAGAAGACAGATTTACAAATTTAGGTCCTGTAAATATAGCCAAGTGAGGCAATATATTAACTATGACAGATACAACTCTCTTGTTACTGATTTGCTAGCATCAACAGAATTGAAGCCCCATTACTTCACTGAAACGAGGTAGTTCAGTTTCTATGTATTAATAGTTATATAGTATAATATAGTTATTATTATTCAGTTTTGCCTGAACTGAAAAAAATGGCAAGGTCTCAGGCATTTGCTTTGCTAGTCAACACTCATAAACAGGACAAAGTGGAAGGGTGACCATCATCAAAGATAAAATGCAACACTAGAACTAAATGAGGGGGCACATAGTTTTTCAGGCTTATAACTCTTTGTACAAAGAATTACACCCATTAGTTAGTATTTTGGACATACAGAACTTTAATTAAGCCAGCCTAGAAGGGGTTACGCCAAAATCTGTCTACACAGCCTTCTTGTCATGATTTTCAGACTGATTTGCAATATCAAAGCTTAAGCAGTGGGGAAAGAAATGTGATTATCTGATACACTGCAAGAATTAAAAGCCTTGATTCAGATTTCTTGTCCTCTTATTTGTGCTGAATCACACCTTAGCCCAAGCAGTGTCACCGACTTGACAAGTACTATAGTCAGACTTAATATAAAAAGAGTGATCTATTAAATTTCAAGATGTGTATCTAATAAAACACAAGATAACGAGGGGAAACTAACAGCCTCTAAATGACAAATACTAAAATTCAGAAGTCAGAGTTACAAGGTTAACAACATTTAGAAATTATGTGTTATAATAGTAGGTTAGATGCTAACTCTGTGAGCAGACTGAACAATAGGTTAACCCCAATACACGAACAGAGCAGCTGTGGCACGTTATGTGGGTCTGTCCTGAGAATTTGTTCAATTTTTCTTTTATACTTTCTGAAGGTAATTTAAATTAATCTAAACCATTAACTGCACAGCCTAGTTCTAGCTGCAAAATGGGAAGAAGAAGAAACAAAGTTGTACCTGTTTAAGAGGCATGGGTGAAAGCTAGATGTCCCATCCCTAGTACTTCTTTAAACAAAAAATGAGCAGGCAAATAAACTAGTCAAATATCAGTACCCAAAGTACAGATAACCCAAGGTGAAAAATGAAACTTAAACCTAAGATCTGTGTCTTAGATTAGCCTGGGTGATTAATGAAAGACTCTGGAGAGTCTGTTCTTTATATGTCAATATATTCAAATATATTTACAAAACATCAATATGTTCATATCAAATCAACATAACTTTGCAAAGATATTTCCCTTTGAGAAAAATTGCATCCACTGCTGCAACTCAGGTGTCTACTATAAATATAGACCTTATTCTGCTAGTAAAATGCTAGCACATTGATGACTGAAATATTTGCATGTCAGCAGAGCATGGTTCTGTCAGTACTTCTCCAGTTAGATACCCATATGGATAAAGGGTACTGCATCTGTGTCTTCAGGTATCAAACTACATAAGCATTGTTGTCCACACAGGGACAGAATCAGAGAGGACTGGAAGCAGTATTCTGCTGATGGGAGAATAATCACTTTTGACATCCACCTTCACTGTCAGATCTGAGCTGTGGCCGAGTAGAACATATTCAGTTAAGAGATTCATCACACTGAAGAGTCTTCCTCAACTGTAATAATTTGCCTAGAGAAAGATCTGAGCCTTCATAATTCTTTACTGCACCAGAACTTTCCAATGATGTATAACTTTTGACTTCCAGGTCCAGACAGGTACAGATTTCAAACATATGATGAAGAATGCTTAAAAAAAGAAAAATGGACCATGCAAAAATAGCCCTGAAGGAAAAAGTAAACGTGAATATATTCTTACAGGAGATTTCTTTTTAGGAAATTTACAAGGTATGCCAAGACCCTCTGTAGAATACCATGATCTACTGATCTCAGATCTACTCCACAGATCAGGTGTGTTAGTCATTTAAAATGATTAAGTGCTAAGACCATAAAATTGCTTCAGGGGATAAACAGCTCAAGTGCTGTGGTTATTGCTCCATCAATAGTTTTCCAATTCATCTGCTGTTCTTGTGCTAATCTGTGTTCTCTCAAGGCAAATACCTTTCTGTCTCAGTTTGGTGAATACCGAAGCTTTCCTTTCACTGGCAGTTTGGTCCTGCTCCATCATAGCCACAAGTCACATTGCTCTCAGTGGGAATTTGCATATATTTTTCCCCTTTAATGTTCTGATTTTGCTGTAAGAAAGTTTCACCTGCAAACCCAGCTATATGACAGGCAAGAAGTCTGCATGGGAGGCAACAAATCCACATTTCCCAGGGTATGCAAAAAACCCCACCAACCTCAACACAAAAATTGTCCACTGTGAATAAATATAAAGGTGGTTCTTAGACTTTCACCATCACTTCCAGGACTCCAGCAAAAAACAGCTGCTGATATGCCAATTAAAAACACTCATATCCTGCCTAAATGTAGAAACAAAAGTGATCAGCTAAGATATAGATCAAACTGGAAATAAATAACTGGCTTACAATATTTATGTAAAGGATGTTCTAAAGCTAAAGAAAGACTAATGCAAAATTAAGTTCTTGCAAAAGAACTGTACACAAGAATTCACAGAAAGTGTTCTGTAGCTTCAGAGACTTAAATTGTATAACTTATCTCCCATTCATAAACGAAATGTGGCTTATACTAAAGCTACGAAAGATCTGCTAACAGCAAAATTTGCAAGCTGAATTACTAGTGTGTTAATTTCAATTACCTCCTTACACGTGTGACCTTTGTGACACAAAGAAAAAATGTTAATTTTTAAAGGTCAGGTAGATAATTTGATAGGAAGAAAAGCATATAAAGAAACAGCATCTTTTTGTTGGAATGGTATTTAACTGTGCAGGATGCTATAGAACAGTAATTAACAGCTTAGTTGTTTTGAAAGGACAAGAACTGGTGTGACCTTTCATTGGCCCTTTGCTGCAAAGGTACATTAATTACAGCTGAATTTCGGTGGGCTTCCTATGGGAACACATAACATTCACATTAATACCAGGCAAGTTTACTGTAATCATAGCTTTTATAATGCCTAAAGCTAAATTAAAGTACCATTTGGCTCTTGGTCTGATACATCCAGAAATCTTAATAGTGTTTTTCCCTGCTAAGTATTTGTTGCATTTAAACATTAGTATTTCTCACAGGCCAAGGAACTGGCAGTATGTAATTAAGGAAGCATACTGAAAAAGACAAACTGGAGAACTTAGGTAGACTGGAAGAGCCTTCTTTCAGGTGACGGTTATTTTTTGTTTAAAATTTTTCACAACAGTAGATACCAGCTTTTGCAAAGTTCAATGCTGTAGTCCGGCAAACTTAAGGAATGCGTCTAGGACTCCTGGATAAAAAAAGATTCTGATGGCAATCACACTGCATTAATTCATCCTAAACTTAGTGGTGCTGAGGAGTGCAATGGGACAATGTGAAGTACAAGTTGATGATGTGACACAGGAGGTGTTTCCATTTGTGCAGCTAAATCATATGGTTTTCGCTGGGTTTATCCTCCAAATTTTGCCCTGCTCTTTCTGCTCTAAATCAGCTGTTATCATGCTTATCAGGCTTCCAGAATAAAAAGTGGTCCATCAGGAAGCTGAGAAAGCAAGGCATCTGCACACAACCCAGAGCCTCCTTTAGGAAAATCTTTTCAAAAAGAAAAAAATAAGTCTGGGAAAAAACCATCATGAACATAGGGATATCTTGACTGCTCCATTTTTTCAGCTCGTGAAGGATCCTAAGAGAGGATAGTCCTGAGACTATCATGCAATTGTCCAGGGTCCTGTCCTGCTCATTCCTGTATGTTCTCTGCTGACATGAGACCTGATGTTTTCTTCCTAATGTAATATAAGAACAATCTCTCCCTATAAAGAAAACCCATCTGGATGGAAAATGAGATTTTAGAGTGTATTGATAAAACACAAAGTATCCAGGACTCACTCCTCAATGTGGTATCAATACTTTGGTCTGGCTGCTCCCAGATGTCACCCACAACGGAGCAGGAAGCCTTCAGAAGAGCTAAGACCAGCAAAGACTGCAGTGCAAAGTCAGCAGCTATCTTCATGGCATCCAGTCAGGGGCTTGTTTCACAAGCAGATGTTCAGTAGGATAAGTTTGGACAATCTGTTTTAGAGAGTTAGCTAAAAGCCAGACAAAGCCGTGAGAGTAATTAGGATATGTTCTGAACTCCTGAACCAATTATAAACTTGGAGTTTACATTTCCTGAGTCTCAGAAATCTCTTCAGATGGTATGTGTTCCACCCATACCTTACACCTTGAAAAGCTCTCAGGTGCTTTACTTAAGGCATGACATATTTTTCCAACCGCTACTGCCATACTGCAAAACTTTGTCACAAGTGAGACATCTCTACAGAGAGCAGAGCCTCCCCACTGCAACACTGGCAACGACTTTAATAGCCGTTTTTAAAACCTCCTTCTGGATCATACACAGTTTTTATGATTGCTAGACACTTGTTTTTCTTTCCTAAGGCATACAGTAATTATGGCCATTTTCTTTCAAACCTGATTCACAAGCCAGGATGAGTAGCCCACCTAAATAGTGTTTAAGTGTTCATAGAATCATAAAATAGTTAGAGATAGAAAGGACCTTAGGATCATCTAGTTCCAACCCAGTCCCCTGATCATCCTCGTGGCCCTCCTCTGCACTTGTTCCAAAAGTTCCATGTCTTTTGATGTCGAGGACACCAGAACTGCACACAGTACTCCAAGTGAGGTCTCACAAGCGCAGAGTAGAGGGGCAGGATCACCTCCCTCGACCTGCTGGTCACACTCCTCTTGACTCAGCCTAGGATACAGTTGGCTTTCTGGGCTGCAAGTGCACACTGCAAGCTCATGTTCATTTCCTCATCAACCAACACCCCCCAAGTCCTTCTCTGCAGGGCTGCTCTGAATCTCTTCTCTGCCCAACCTGTAGCTGAGCCTGGGATTTCTCCAACCCAGGTGCAAGACCTTGCTCTCGGCACGGTTAAACTTCATCAGGTTGGCATCAGCCCATCTCACAAGTGGGTCAAGGTACCTCTGGATGGCATTTCTTCCCTCCAGCATACCAACCAAACCATCCAGCTTGGGGTCATCAGCAAAGTTACCTTGAGCGCACTCAATCCCACTGTCTATGTCACCAACAAAGATATTGAACAAGACTGATCCCAACACCGATCCCTGAGGAACACCACTCGCTGCTGGCCTCCAGCTGGACATTGAGCCATGAGCACAACTATTTGCATGAGGCCATCCAGCCAGTTCTTTATCCACCAAGTGGTCCACCTATCAAATTGATGACTCTCCAACTTAGAGACAAGGATGTCATGTGGAACAGTCTCAAATGCTTTGCACAAGTCCAGGTAGATGACATCAACTGCTCTACCACTGTCCATCAGTTCTGTAGCCCTATTATAGAAGGCCACCATATTGGTCAGGCAGGATTTCCCCTTAGTGAAGCCATGCTGCTGTCACCAACCACCTTGTTGTTTTTCATGTGCCATAGCATGCCTTCCAGGAGAATCTGCTCCAAGATTTTACCGGGCACAGAGGTGAGGCTGACTGCTCTGTAGTTCCCCAGCTCATCCATTTTCACCTTCTTGAAAACTGGGGTTATGTTTCCCTTTTTCCAGTCATCGGGAACTTCACCAGACTGCCATAATTTTTCAAATATGATGGACAGTGGCTTAGCAACTTCATTTGCCAGCCCCTTCAGGACCCGCAGATGGATTTCATCAGGTCCCATGGACTTGCGCACATTCATGTTCCTAAGATGGTCTCAAACCAGATCCTCTCCCACAGTGGGCTGAAGGTCTCCATTCTCACAGTCCCTATATCTGCTTCCAAGACTTGGGTTGTGTGGTCAGAGCATTTGCTGGTGAAGACTGAGGCAAAGAAGTCATTAAGAACTTCAGCCTTCTCCAAATCCAGGGTACTCAGTTCTCCTGATGGCTTCCAAAGAGGGCTCACATTGTCCCTAGCCTGTCTTTTAGTCAGTATATACCTATAGAATCCCTTCCTGTTATCTTTAACATCCCTAGCCAAGTTTAATTCTAACTCATTCTTATCTTTCATAACCTGGTCCCTAGCTTCCCAGACAACATCCCTGTATTCTTCCCAGGCCGCCTCTCCTTGTTTCCACTTTTTATAAGCCTCTTTTTATCTTCATATTTTCCTCAGCAGCTCCTTATCCATTCATGGAGGTCTCCTGGCGCTCCTGCAGCACTTCCTTCTAGTAGGGATGTACTGCTCCTGAGCATGCAGCAGGTGATCCTTGAATATCAACCAAGAGCCTTAGGCCCCCCCCTGCCCTCTAGGGCTATATCCCATGGAATCTTACTGAGCAGGTTCTTGAAGAGGTCAAAGTCTGCTCTCTTGAAGCCCAGGGCAGTGAGCTTGCTGCACGCTCTTCACCCTGTCCTGAGGATCTCCAACTCGACCATCTCATGACTTTTCCAATCAATGCTGCCCTGGAGCGTCACATTTCCAACCAGCCTTTCCCTGTTGGTGAGCACGAGGTCAAGCATGGCACCTCTCCTTGTCGGCTCCTCTATTAC
>JAOEHY010045647.1:0-22209 GCA_025447955.1 Psilopsiagon aurifrons
TATTTCCCTTTTTCCAGTCATCGGGAACTTCACCTGACTGCCATGATTTTTCAAATATGATGGGCAGTGGCTTAGCACTTCTTCCAGAAAGGCACGTCTTTTATTTTCATCATTGCAATTTAAGGATTTGGGCTATGTCTAGAAGACTTTCTTGAGCTGGCATCTTTAAATAGCAGCACCATCTTGAAAGAAAGATGGAGAGTAATATGTAGCTATTATATCCATTATAGCAGAAGCCCTCAATAAATAAAGTGCTAGTGGAATTTTGATATTCTTTTTTTAATTAACAAGTATATAGAAAACGTAATCTTTTCTCAGATTACTGAATTGTTTGCAGCAGACACTTTTTCTTCCCTGCATTAAAGTTTCCTGATACTCCATCAGGAATCAAAACACACAGTTCTTCTCTTTGGGCTGTTTCAAGACAGGTAAGTGGGATGCTGCAACCACAGGTAGTGTATTTCCTTCTTTGCATAAGGACTTGTCTCTTCTTTCTAAATGCTAGCAGCAGTGCCAGCAAAAGAGAAGATGGCTTACAGAACTGCCATCCTTTCATCGTGCATTTCTGGGAAGATAATAAAAAGCAACATACTGTGTGTTTTAAAATGCTAGTTTTGTAATAAGCTTCCCATGCAAGTGCTGTCATGAGCAGCAGTCATACTATCTCCATATAAGATTCCACTGGGGACTTTTGGAAATTGGAAGCAAGTGAAGCAGAACTATCTTTGAGAAAAGCATTGTTGCTCTTCTGAATGTAAAAAATTCTAAAAAATTGAGAAAATAGAATTTCTTCACAATTTTGAATGATGTCATTGAAGTATTTTATATGTCGCATTGTATTTATCTGTGGTCATTCCAGTTGTAAGTCCAGACTTCACACCATTCCATACCATCTCAAATTCTTCTCACTATCATTGTGGGCAAAAAGCTATGGAGCACTAGGAAAAGTGAACAGATGACTCCCATTTGAATTCATATATCCCTACTGAAATTCATCATTTAGGAAAATATCAATTATTCCTCCTGCTGCCTACTTACGTAGGAAAAAAAAATCGAATCATGTTATGTGATACATGTAATTAATTACCTACCAGTGCTACCAATGAGGTTCCTGAATATTACTGTTTCTAGAAAAAGAAGAATCTAGAACTGAACTACAGCTTCCTTCATCAAGGAAGCATGAGGGTGCTGAAAGCCTCCTGTGACATGACCAGATATGCAAGCTTTGCTAATCAGAAATTTGACAAAGTGACATGTACCTCAAAGAAGGTGCACCTCTCCCATAGTCATTAGCATTTTATTCCACATAACACATGCCATTACTGTCTATCCTTGATTAAAGAGCTAGATCTTAATGCTTAAATTACAGTAAATATTTCAGAGAAATATCGATGTTGCAAGGAAAATAGGTAAAACATCTTCAGCAGAGAAAACTGTCACAAAATCATCTTTATAGATTCCCATTATGCTTCAAGATTGTTAAGATTGGTTTTAGGATGCCACATAATAGTGGAGCGCTTGAGCATATTCTAATGGAGAGAAATGTGTTTGTGCTAAATCTAGACTGATGTCATGAGGATCTCCCTGTGTGACATGACTATACGAGTCTCGCAAATAACCGACTCCCGCTGACAGTCTAGACAGGAGTTGTGTTTTATTCAAATAGTTTAAGATGGTGTACAAAATCTTAAGCATCAGGTCTTCATGAAAATATACTGTAAAATGTAATTCAACAATTCCAAGCTTTATGAAAAAGAGATTGTGACTTGTTCTGTTTCTCTTTATGCCTCTTTCTGAATGACAAACGCTGTCTCTAACAAAGACTACCAAATGTGGCAATTAAAGCAAACTCATTATTGACATCAGGATATTTACTATGAGAATAGTTAGGAAAATGGTATTTATGCCAACATTTTGAGCCTAATCCAACATTTTAGTTCCAACACAAGACAAATCTATACCTTATGTTATCTGGTATTTCAAGGACTTAATCCTGTAGAAAAGATTAGTCCATGTAGATTTTCTCTCGTTGACCAGTTTTAGCCACAGTGCTCTCTGTTTTTTAATTCCAGTGAAGATTTAAGAAGTGACTGTCAGTTTACTGACAAATTTTTCCAAATTTTTGGAGAAGCTCTGGTTTTGGTTTTTACATTTCAGTGGTGTTAGCAGCTAGAATATGGAGCCAGAGAGCAATGTTCTTTGATTAAAACTGAAGGAAGAAGGTAAAACTAAGAATAAATGCAGTAGAATGAAGGGAATGATCCCCTTTCTGTTGTAATCAACAGCAATACTCCCTTTAAATTTAGTACCCCAAGTACTTCTTTTACTGAAGTGTTGCTTGAGCCTCTTGAAGGTACAGAGTATTCAGCCACCATGCAGTAAAACATTTCAAGACATATTTAACTTCAAACATGAATAATGCAACTGAAAAAAAAGGAACCCAAACCATAGTTGGACAGTGTTCTCAGTGTGCTGCTAAATTGACTCAGTTTAAGCCTACAAAGCTATAAAAATAATAAGAAAAATATTAAGATTCATGCTGTAGAAATAGTAATACTGGAGTCTCACTTTGTATTAGAAATTTACTAAAATAGGGGTGCTAGATAAAAATTACTGTATTGTAGTTTTCAGAGTTCAGTTTAGCTCAGAAGTAAGTTTCGTCACATGATCTGCTTGTCCTCCTCAGAAGGTGTTCTGAAACAGTGGAGAAATATCCTAAACCCTGAGTTAAAGAAGACAGAATGACTTCCTGCCTTTTTCATTTGGATCTCTATGGGAGATACCTCTGTAGTCACATGTCCCAAAGACAGATGCATGGTAACATGTTGCAATAACTTATTTTTTTTCCCAGCTCCTTAGATAATGTTTTGGGTTTTTTTCTGGTATGGAATTTGTACTTGTAAATAGTGGATTTTTATTGAATACATACATACATGCATACATACATACATTTATATATCATAATTACTCATTGGAAAACATGCATTATATTCAGGTTTCCCTCCATCCAGAGAAATTTTGCAATGCTTATGGACTTGAGTTTTCCCACTAGAATCAAGTAAAACATACTGGGAGATGCAGTACCTTTAGAGGATTGTGTACTAAGCAAATCAATCTGAAAGATATGTCCTAGCTCACAAAATTAAATGGAAAGACACCCTTGAAATTTTTGGCCCATTTTAAATGTGCATTCCACTGTCTATCATTTTTGTAGTCATGAGTGAGAAGCCTGTAAACAGCACTCTCATTTCTGAACCAGTAGCCCAGAACACTGCAGATTCTCAGCATAGTTTATGTCAGGAAATTATTTTAGAAGAGACTGTGAAGGTAGCTACTATGCTAAAATGTAAAAAGAAAAATTAAGAGATAGGGCAAAACTCTACAAAGATACCATTGAATGATTTTCTTTATGCTTTCAAAGGTCTCTGTTTTGCTTAAAGGATTGTAAATGCCTGTTAGGGATGATCTAGATATGAACATGAAATCTGTTGCCTATTTCCAGTGGATTATTGGAGTAAGATGCTTAAGAGGACAAGAAAAGAGTGGAGCCATTCATTAATGTCTAAAAAATTCTGTTATTAATAATTATGTAACAATCATATCAATCTACTACTCAGCATATTTTATCACAGCATTGCGTCAAATCTCATTTATGAATGGGTTATAACTGCGTAGTTATTTATGAATATTTGATTTGCTTAAATGGTAATTAACATAGAAGCTTGATAAAGGGAAGCCTGTTATTCATTATTTCCATATGTCTCCCAGGATTAATTATATCAAAATCCTGAGTACAGCAGAATTACTTTCAGAGAAGTATTGATAGCTTCAATGAAGTGATAATGATGGAAAGGGATCATGACAAAATGCATTAACCTAATACTAGGAGAAAAATGCTTTAGAAGAACTTTCTTTTAAAGGTATTTGTAAGCAATTTTCCAAACATTCAAGTTAAAGGAGATACTCTGTAACAAAATGCTCTGCAGGATGAGCTTGACTATCTTAGCATATTGCTAATTGCTTCATCACATTTGCAGATGAGCACACAGCAGGCTGACTGGAGCCTCTGTTGATGAAGTTTGCCAAATATCAATTTATTCATTGTGTTGAAATGAAGCACAAGGATCTTTGTCGGTATCTCTTTGTTTATTTTACTGTCTCTCTGAAAATATCTTTTTTCTTCACAGCTTGACCAGAGCTGGATAACATCTTCCTCAGGAGAGCAGTTCTATTATGGTTATTTATACCTAACTAGACAGTTTGTTATGTACCCATCTGCTCAAATTCTCATTGACTTCAGTGTGAATTTATGGCAGAGGAGGTACTGCTTAGTACTTAGTTTCATTTTACCTGTCAACGAAAGCCATCACGTTTATGCACTGGGTAATGACATTCTCTTTCTGGTATTTTTTCCATCAGAAAAAATCCATTGATGTTAACCTTGGTCTCCCAGTTACATTCCAGAACACATATTCACCTTTTTATTATTATTATTATTATTTTAATTCCCTCTACAGTTTTCAATTGTCACAGCGCTCTTGTTTTCACCAGAGCTGTTAAATGGCATGGCTGTACACTGCTGATTGAAACATGAGAGCCTCCTTTTTTCATTTAGTTGTCAGCTGTGTGTCAGCGCTATGGTTTATTTACCATGGTGTCTGAAGCTTCTTACTATTCTCATAGAGTTTCTTCCATCAAGGGAAGCTTAAATCCATATCTTTAAGGTAAAAAAATGCTTCTGAGTTGCAATAAATTTTAAAATCTATTCTGTTACTAACTTTGCTGGTAACCAGTTTAATTCAGCTAAAATCCCCTTATCTGTGATGTGATTCTTTAAAAGCATTTGGCAATGCTGAGACCAACATCAGGCGTGCTGACCAGGCATGTTCCATCGTGTTTCCTAATTCAGTGTCTTTCCCTGTGAGGTTAAACTCTGGTCCTCTGGAGTCACGGACTGTCATGGATAGAATAACATGGTAGAGTATGATTTCTATGAGTATGCTTTATATTCATTGCCAGGGCCTTTGTCTTCAGACCTTAGGACATGAAGCCTTGTGGCATAAGTGTTCAAGCATGCTGGCTTAGGACCATGTGGAGTAATGAACTTTCATTGTAAAAATGTTGGAGTTTGTTAGTCCAAGTTTTTCACACGTAGTATTAATTAGAGGGATTTGGGCAAAAATGAGCACTCTGGAATAAAAGACAATGAAAAGGCAATACTCAAAAATGCAAGTACCAAACGTAAAAGCATTACAATAGCAGTGGCATCGGGTGCAGCAAATGGTGCTTGCCCTCCATTGTTCAGAGCAGCCATCTGCTGCACAATAGGAAAGAAGGGTTGCTAGAAATTTGCTGGTATAGGAAATATCCTGATTTTATGAAGTGCTTTGAAAGTGCATCAAAGTAAAAATGACAGTGTAAATATAGGCAATAATTGATTTAAGGGAAATGAGTCTCCCATGGCATTCTAAGTGCAAATTTTAGGTAAGAAATGGCTATGCAGTTGAGTCTGCAATAACTGTGCCAATCTGATTCGAACCTGTGCTTAGAACCAATGTTTCTGGCAAAAAAAGGTTTGAAAAATAGCAAAGATATTCTTTAGAGATATCTTTTTCAGGCCTATGGTGTGTTGAAAGGGGATGTTAGAAATACTAGGAAAGTGTCTACTTTTTGTCCTGTAATAATGCATATGAACTCTACAGATCTGTGAATTCTGGAAATAGGAAAGCCTTTTGGTGTGAAACATTTTGAAAAACATTTGAAACACTGGACTTCTTGAAACAGCTTTGTTTTTTTGACCTGTGGAGAAATTTGAAGTCTTATCTCCATAACATGACAATAACACAAGGTAAGGCATGAATTTAAACTTCATTTCCTGTTTTACAGACAGTCTCCACATAGATAAATTTATTTGGATTTAGGACCTCTATAGGATTCAGCTTAATCCTCTTCCATGGGATAGATATTCTGCCTTCACTGTAGTGTGTCAACATGGATAGCTACTGCAAAACACTTTTCAGTGGTCCTCAGTGACAGGACCAGAACTGATGACCACAGTGCAAAACACGAGAGGGTTCCTCTGAACATGAAGAAACACTTTCTTAATGTGAGGGTCATGGAGCACTAGCAGAGGTTGGCCAGGGAGGCTGTGGAGTCTCCATCCTTGGGCATATAGCTCTATGTGTCCCTGCTTGAGCAGGGGGAGTTGAAACAGATGACCTCCAGACGTCCCTTACAACGTCAATCACTCTGTGATTTACTTATTTGATTTATTCATTGCAGGAGGATTTATCAGATGAGGAGAGGGTAGAATATATTTTGTCCACATTACAGAAAAAGGCTGATGATTTTCGTAACTTACATACTAGCAAAGCTTTTTATCTCAAGTTAGCAAGCTGGAATTTATCCTTTGCAAAAGCTAAGGAAAAACACTGAAGGTAAGTTGAACTTAATGTTTTCCAACAGTCTGGCCTTATGTATTTTCATATTAATTAAAGTTAACTGCAAGTACTCAGCATGGATGCACCAAGTTCCCTAGGTGAACTTTATCAATATATAATGCGTTTATAACAATGCAGATGCAGCCACCTTACTGATGCACCCATTTACCCTTCCACTGGTTTCTAAACTTATATATTATATTTCTCTTATTTTCTATTATCTCTGTCCTTACTGTTTTCTCAGTTTCCTTTAAAACCTGTACACCACTTTCACTGTGTACATAATTTAAATTATTAAAAAAAGAAATAATAACAAATAGTAGCAATGAATGATAAATAATAATAGATAAATAATGAATAATGGCAATAAATAATACATACTAATTACATTACAAATAAATAATAAATAAAAATAAGTGAATAAATAATTATTGATTATTATTAAATACTGTTCAGCACTTTCTACAGCACTGATGATTTTGCAAGAGCTTCAACAGGAAAATTCTATATCTCATTAAATATACTTTACCTTACAAGAGTTTAAGTACAGCTTCCAAACTCAATGGCTTTGCAAGTAACAATTATACATTTGTAAAAAAACATCCCTTGACTTCAGAAATACTACGTGAATTAGAACACGTTGCCAGGATCATAGCGTTACATTTGAAGTACATGTCAAATATTAACCTGTGTTTATACTGTTAAATGCCTCACTGATTTCCTGCCCTGTCCACTCGCCTCTGAAGAAACACCTGATAGTTTTCTTGTGTGAATGTTTGAATTAATTAGTCTTTTTCCTAATCTTTAAGACTTCTAAATTACAGACTGATCCAAATCAAGCCTTAAGTACTTTTCCTCTAACTGGGTATCTCATAAAATCAAATCCTACTTCAAATACTCTTGTCCAGTGGACTGTTTTTCATTGTATCGTGGAAGTTTTTTAAACAAGGATTTGTCTCTCACTTTTTGAGTTTGATTGCTTTCAAATTAAAGTCTCTTATATTTAACAATACAGCAAAATAATACATTTCCAGCTCTCAATACTTAATAGCAAATTGTTGGGGTTTGGGTTTTTTGTATTTTAAATTTAGTCAATTGTATGTAGAATTATTTTTAAAACCTTCATCTTATAGGCTAAGGAGAGAAGGCAAAGAAGGGAATAACTTAATATTGTTATTTATGGCTATTTTGTGGTGGTAATCAGTGATGTATACTTCAACTAATAGGAAGATAAACGGGTAAAGGAGATAAGAAAGACAATAGGAGAAAAATAAGTGTATAATTTCCTAACAGACATTTACTGAAAGAAAAATACCTTCTTTTCTTCAAATAGATGACATTTGACAGAGCTACAGATTCAGAGCTTGAAAGCAGGTGTGTGTTTAATGTTTCTTAATCCAAATTGTTTATACAGTTTTAGAGCTATACCTTTTGGCAAGAGCCTTTTACAAGGCGAATGGCCTGCCACTATTCTGCTTTCACAACACAGGAATCATGTTTCCTAGTTTCTCCCTACTACAAGGCAAAAGACCTCAGTATGTTTCCTGATTAGTTTTCAGTAGACTCTGGGTTTGTGCTGAAGCACGCTCGGATTTGACATCTGGCATGATAGAGTGGGCCAAGTACACCACCAGCCTGGCCCTGATCCCTGCTACCCTTGCTGGAAAAGAAGCATCAGTTCCTTGGCTAAAATACTGACATCTCAGAATATTGACTTGTGAGATGCAGAAGGCAAGGTAGTGTCTAAGTCCTGATGGACTGTCACTGAAAGCAAGAGAAACTTTCATGCTAGTTTGGTAGCAGCAGCAAGACTTTCATGCACTTCAGTCAGAGTATCATCAAGACTTGAAATTTTGACAGCTGATCTTCCATTCCATGCTTAGGAAGAAAGGTTGAAGACAGAATAAATTTTCCTCAAGAAAATGAATCTGAACAAATGAATTAATGTTTATATATCACACACCAATGTGTCATATATAAACAATGTGTACAGTTTCTAAAAATAAATACACATATTTAGGTGTTATATTTTATCTTTGTTCTACTGGACTTCAGAAATTATGGTTACTATTTAAGCTGTGTTATGCTTAATTTGAATTCAATTTACTAGAGTTTCTCTGAATACACTATTTTCTATCCCCTGAAGTATATACAAGCTCTCTAAAAATATAAAATCCATTTCATTATAAACAGCAACATCTGCAACACAGTACACATAATTTGTGAGCTGTAGGTCCTCTGCATGCCAAAAGTCTCAAAGCATACGTCAATCCTGATTGAGTGAAACTGTAATTTCATCAGGGGATGATGCTGAGATCCTAAACCGCAAATGCACAGCTCAAGCAGTTTGTGAATGGTAGTCAATCCCCGTGATTAAATTCCAGGACTGGAATTTAGCTCAGGACTATATTACTGTCACCCACTCCCCCTTGTTCCTTTCCTAGGTGAAAGAAAGTTGTCAAAGGCACAAGAAATAGCCCTGAACTACACTGCAAAATTACCTTACAGAAACTGTTAAAAAAAATGCTTGACTTGGCAGGGCAGGGATTAGTCCTAAAGACTGGAATATAACGTAACTGATCTTGCAGTCACTAATGCAATTAATTGCAGAGGAAATTAGACAGTCAAATAAAAGGTTGTCTGAATAAGTACTGTACAACTGGCTTCCCCGTGTGCCAGCGTGGCATTGCAAAAACCATCAAGTGTAACTGACTGAGAGCAGCATGGCAGAAGAGAAATTATTGGATAATGATGTTTATTCATACCAGCAAAGAGCTTACTTACAAAATATTTTACTAAGTCGTCTTTATCCATTCCGAATTTATGATTGTTGATTATAAGGTGTGTACAGAGGTGAGAAAGGCCAATCAGTGCATCTGAGTCTTTAAAGTTGAAAGGACTGCATTATTTCAGTCCGGTTACCAATGTATTTTCATATCCATTTTCCCTGCTGAGAAGGTTTTAACCTATTTTTTCCTCTAAAGAGAAGGAAAAAAAAAAAAAAAAAAAACAAGGACAAAAAAAAACCCCAAATTGTAATTTACAGTAAAACCATGAAATCAGAGAGGATCTTGGAACCAGATAAGATCCATTTTCAGTCTCATATGCAACAAGACAAGGTGATGTCAGCTGTAAGTTCACAACATAGATTAGAAAATGGTCAGGCATGGGGGTAAGCTTCCTTCTCTGCTCTCTTGGTTTTGTCTGGCACCATAGTTTGCTCTACACCTGGTTCTGGAGAGCACAGCAGGCAGCTATTGTATCTCCTGAGATACAAGTTTTACTCGATTCCTCCCTTGGTTAGGGCCAACTCAAATTGTCTCTAGTACCTTTTAACAGCTGCATTTTACCTTTTTCTTTCCTTTAATTTTTGTAACTATCTGAAGCTGCAGTTCAAGTTGAATCTGCTGTAGACTCAAGTAAAAGCTATGATTTGAACCCTTTTTTAGGAATTTTATATTTTCTGTTCTGTTCTGGGTCTTTACCTCACCAGAACACTTGTATGTGATTTATCTTAGATACAGAACATACCCTTCAATTAATACAAGTTCTGAAAGAATCATGCATTGGATTTTTTTTTTTCACTATGTTATAAATATTAGCTTTCTTAGCAGCTGTTTTTTATTCTGTTTTCATATCCAGCTTGGCCAAAAAATTATCCAAAACATTCATGGAATATGAGGTATATTTTTCAGAAAATTACTAACTGTACTGCCACCTAGTGAGTCTGTGCTGTCTCTAATAATATTTTTGTTCAAAAAGATATTTAACTCCTGTTTTGGGGGCAGAAGCAGCTTTATTTTAAGAACTGTTTCAATAAAATAAGAAACTAGAATAAAATTCATTACAATTTTCTTTAAAATTTGGTTTAAAATAACCAGATACAACTATTGAAAAATGTGAATGCTCCAAGCTTGGCCACTGTTGTTATTCATTAAAGACCCTTTTCTTGTAGGATCAGTCTACATAATTCCAAAACATCTTAATCCTGAAGCCTAAGGCCATTCTCTGATGTTTAAAATGTCACCATTTTAGCAGCCATCCTGTGTTTGTTCCTATCCAACTAAAATCAATGTATTTGCCATTTACCTTAATTGAACTTGGTTCTTCTGTAGCTGCAATACTTAATCCATATGTTTGCCAAACTTATTAATAGAAATCATCTGCCCAACAAGCATACCAGCCCCTGTTTGCAAACACTTTTTTAAGGAAAAAAGACTGCTTGGATTCATCTAAGGAAATCACACATTCAGAGGATTTGAATGGAGGTTTTCTGTCTGCTGTGCATCTTACTGCAGGAAAACGCTGAGTAAAATGATTATTACTGGAAACAACAGCAGCTGATCCACAGCAAAATCAATTCTTGCTAACAGTAATTAGCATTCCATAAGGAAATTCATGGCATAGCCACTTGTTATCTAACGTTTAGAGTCTTTCCCATGTAATTGAATGGGAATCTGTGCAATCTTAATGCCCTGATCAAAATTTAGAAATACATCCTGAAACTCCTCATCCTATACACTTATTCTTATTATAAATAAGCCTAGAAAAATAAAGACAGTTGATCAAGGGCTGTATAATACACATTTGTCTCAGGGCCAATTTTCTTGTTGCCAGCCTACTGTTAGGGTTGCGTCTTGTTTGCCCTTTGTTTTCATAAAACTGTGTTCCGCTTTTGCAAAAGAAAGTCCTCTCTGGCCTCTGGTGCTGGAGCTGACATGCCCTGGAGAGTCTTCACCAGGCTGTTCTACAGGCTGGTAATCCCACCTTCCTCAGACTGAAGATGGTCGAGGTCCAGGCCCTCTATTTCCTAGATGGGTCACTGCGCACTGTTTTTCATTTTAAAGGACAAACAGAAATGAACAAGGAATAGTCTGAGCAGGTCTGAAATGCTTGGAGATTATTCCAAATTTGGATGTCATCAATCATCTCATAATCCTAATAGAGTTCAGATGTGTAGCTCCCCAAACCAAGTTTCATCAAAACATATATAAGCATACACACATTGATGCCTCACAATAAAATCATTTCATACTGAAGGCACATCTCTCATAAGTATTTTGAGGCTCATTTTTAGCATGTCTACGGTAACCTAGCACTCATGAACTGGGGAGCATGGGCCAGCCTTAGATTTAACAGTCTGAAGCTTACATAAGATTAGAATTTACATGAAAGATTTAGATTGACAGAAGCTGTTTCAATACTTTTCAACTCCTGTGTTTTATTTCCTAAATAAATTATCACCACTATATAGACACTAATGTGTCTATGTAGTTCTATATAGAAACTATAGTTCTATATAGACACTAATGTGTCTATATAGTTCAGGCTGTTCTGATGAAGCACAGGGCATGGCCAGACAATGCAACTTTATCTCACAAAGCCTGAAGAGCATTTGATTTTACAGATCAGATGTAAAACGGGTTCTTGAGAACTTACAGTCTTTAAAGGACTTTGCAGTTCATTTTTTATAAGAGTTTTTACTGATCATTATATCCTAAAATTTATCCTAACAAAGGTCTCAACTGGTAAAGTTACTTTTCATTCTGTGATGTCTGTTAAAAAGTATCTAGCTGTGGTATCAAGAAATATTGAAGAAACACTCCTGTGAACAAAGGCTGCTCTTTTCTATTCAAGATAGGTAAAAAAAAAATGAATAGGAGAATGAGAAATTATCATGTAGTTAGTCAAACACTGGGAACCTTCAATACATAATGTAAGCCGTTCTAAACATACCACTTTCCAATAGGCAATTATCTGCTGTTATTTCTGGTAAATCAGTAGCAGAATACAGCATGTAATCCTAAATGCAGGATTATATGACGTCCTGAGAACCAAAAGACATGGTTTATAATAATCCCATACAGTATGACATTCATTTCCTGCTTCAGAGAGACTTTAGAACTATTTCTGTACTTCAAAATGGTATTAGCTACACAAATTAGTAGCAATAGCCTAGCAGAAAGCCTTAACTATGTCACGTTAAATGTTATGTCAATTGACTACAAGTTATTTCAGAATGCATCTGCAGTACCGTTATTTATTAACAGTAATGTCTTACACAGGTATTTCTCTTGAGACGCAGTTCTGCAGGTGCATAACTCCTAAGGACAGTGCACACTTAGCCACATTATCACTGTTTCCTTCGGAGATATATAGTGATGTGCATAATGATCTTGCTTTAACAGTTAAGCCACATTACTTCATAAAGCTAGTGTCTAATTTAATCTTCAAAAAATATCATCAAGAGCACCTCCAGAATCAAATTTGGCAGCAGAAGCAGGTGACTACTGGAGGTAATGCAAGTGTGAAGTCCTGGCCATGGCAAAGTTTCAGTGAGGGTTTGGTGTACAGTGTACTACAGATACATGGCTGCCACCTGGAAGTGCCAGTCATATAATTACCTAATGATATAACTTAGGTGATACTTTGCAGATTCCTCTAAAGGAATGAAAAGGGAGAAAGGTCAGTCACATGAGAACATGGAGTTAGACCTCAAAGAAACTTTTCTACAGTGGAAACCTACAGAGGAGGCTGAAAGGCAGGTAAACTGAGGCAGAAGGAAAACTACTCCCTCACTGGTAGAAGTGTATAATCTGAATCCAAGCCATATTACCATTTCTGAATAGTCATGCCAGGGTTCCTAAAAGCAACCTTCAGCATGCCTGGTAATGTAGGTCCAGTGCTACTATTCTGAGAGAAAGAGGGAAAAGGTCTTTGGGACATACAGCTCAGGGAAATATTATTCCAAGTATTCTCCTGGTTATACTCAGAGGGAAAGGCATGGCAGAAATTGGTATTGACACAGCAGTTCAGATGTGGCATTATTTAAGTGAAATTTCTGGGTAGGAGGATCTGCGGTTAGCAAAATTTACACGAGTAAGAGGTGTTCAGTGCCGTATCAGATGGAGCCATGTAAGGCAGGGGAGCTTTTTCAGGTGAAAAATATGGCGTAGCATTGCGTGTATTCCAGGAGGTTCTCAGACTATTCACACTTTCCACAAATCACATTTTTTCATTCCCTAACCATGAACCTTTCTGTCCAGTCTTCTTGGACATTGCATGCTGCCAGCACCATGGTCACAGCGCCTCTCTTCTCCTTCTCAGACTTAAGAATCCTCAGCCACTTCTGTGCTATTCAGCTTTTTAGTAGCTCACCAAATATTCTCCTCTTTATACTCTGCGGGTATAATTTGCTAGGGTGGTAAGGGCCGTGTTATCATCGCAAAGAAAGGGCAGTGAGGTGGGAGGGAGGAGCTCTTATCAGCCACACTTTTATACCACTGCTGGAGTCATTAATGAAGAAACAGGACAAATGCCTATTTTCAAAGGCCTAAAGGGAGTGCAGTGAGGAACACGCTGACATCGTCCACCTGACATTGTCCCTGAGTATTGTCCCACCTGACATCCTTTGGGTTTGAAAGGCCAGAGCTACCTACTGTGAAATGAAAAACACACTCTCCTTCTGATGCTGGAGCTACAACAGAGTATTTTTATGCACAAAAGTTGCATTTTTTACCCCCTACAGACATGCAGAAAGTTTGCAGTGACATGAAAGCAGTTACAAGTTTTGAGACTTAGAAGGTGCAATGACCTGTGCCTGTCACCTTACCAATGCCTTATTATTTGTGTGTGCTTAGGCATTCATTATAAGCAGAACCCCAGAACTGCTGAGTTTTCAGTGAGATACCACCACTCCCCACATGTACACAAAGCCATGCAGTTGTCCTTCTGAATGATGTGCTTTTGTGTCAAGAAACATGAAAGGACTCTCATCATACTATTCCACAGAGCTTTACAAATTACTCTATAACTTCCTCTGCAGTCTTAAAAGAGCAGTGATTAAGTTTTGAGATAAATACAATTATTACTATAATTCAAAGTCTGCACTGTACCTAAGGCAAGCAGCATCCAGCTTGCATGCTGCATGCATGAATGCATGCATGCATAAAGCATCCAGTTCCTCATAAGCATGAATAAGTGTGGCATAAGAAAGAAATTTTTTCTGTCTGAGACCTGGTTAGATACAGAAAATCTTTAAATGCACAGGCAAGAACTTTCAGGTTACCCAGTGTGGAGCCAGTATTTGGACTTTGTGATCCTTGTGGGTTCCTTCCAATTCAAGATACTCTGTTATTCTATGATTCAGGTTTATTTTCTTGAGTAGCCATGAGGGATTTACAAAGAGTTTTTTGTCTTGTTTTATGTTTTTACTTGAAATAAATGTAATCACTCATCTGCTTTTAACATAAATAATATTTGAGAGCAGGCATATGTATACATTTTTATTCACATATAAAATTACTGGAAAAGGTTTGTGAATTGTTCATTAAATATGCTGTCCTTGGGCTGAAGGTGAATCACAGTTTCTGATAAACCAGTCAGTCAAAGCTGTAAAAAACCAGGAGCCCTGGGAAGTCTGAGCTAGCTAGTAACAAATTGTTTTGACTACACTTGATGTCTTAGTATGCATACAAATAAATAAATGAATAATAGCAACCCACTGAGATTATAGCAAAAAACAGTTAATGCATAACTTTGCATGGAATTAGGAAAATATCAGTCATAGAAAGGATAACTGTCTAGTGTCCTGCATCAAAGCTTTAGCAAATTGACAGATGGCTTAGTTAATATTTTCCTTTACCAGTCTACTGGACCAGTTTCCATGTCCCCATGTATGTTAGGAATAAGTGTAACTAAATCTATTCCTTCACATATAGCTTGAACTATAGATACTGAGACAGCTATTGAACTGATCTCCATTATTGCAAGCATCTGCTCATATCCCTTTTACTGGAGGAGCACAACTTAAAATAAAGCTCTGTTCTGAGAATATTTAAAGCATCTGTATTTTTTAAAGTTAGATATCTTTCGCTCCCTCTCTCCTTACCCAGTAATGCAATCATCAGGGTACCAGATACAGTACATGCCACTGAAAGATTAGATTATTTTAGTGTGGCTCAAACTTCTCAAACAAAAATAAGACAGGAGATCTATTCCCAACCAAATGTGATTATCAACTGCCATGATTTCTCACTGAGGTGAACCAATCACCAACACTTCAAGATGTTACACACTTAATTCCTGGACAAATTATTGTGGCATAAAATCCCTAGTTCTGAGACGTGCAGGTTGCCTATACAGTGAGCAAACCATGTAGGACATCAAATGAGAGGATCTGCATAGAATGCTGTCAGCAAATTAAAAGGAGCAGCTTCATAGTGCTCCTGGCCAAACTGAGTTAGCCTGACCAGAATGTACCCCCAAAGAGTTTATCTGTTCCTGGTCCCCACGACTTTTTTGTTTGGAAGTCTGTCTAACCCAGTGGTTTATTATTGATGTCACTTGTAAAAGACATAAATGTGCCTTTCAATCATACAGTATCAGAACTGGAGAAAAATAGCTAGCAATAATTCACTGTCAATAAAAACAGAAATAAACCCCATGGTCTTTATTCCCTGCTCATGTTGAATAAGGCTGGTAGCTCTGGAAGTGTTCTATGGCAATTTTTACTATGCTGACATGCTATAAAATTTGATCACTCTTTGGTCAAAACCAACAATACATGTGAGACGTACTTGCAGCAAAGGAGTACATTAACATTTTTGGCTATAAACTTTGAAACCCAGTTTTGTTCTGCATTGTTCTTGTAGCTTTTGAACAGTTGGATTTGTTCCTTTTGTTCCTGTTGTTCCCAGCCACAAGCATTTTGTTTGTACTATTTCAGCTCCTGTACTAGGGTCAAAATTCACATTCTCGGCCACCCAAAATTTCCTTTGACTTCAATTCTTTAACTTTATCCTTCCAAAAATGACTACTGTAACAATGTTACGTACACACACAAACATAAGCAGCAGGGAGGACTTTCCAGGGTTTCTTTTCTGAAATTTGCTGTCTGTATAGAAAAGAAGGCTGAGGTGGTTGTAAAACAGTTTTTAAACTAACCTATTTAATAGCTTGGTATTTTAAAGCAATGCAGAACTAGCTGTAGCTTGCTTTAATAATTCACTACGCCAGCAGGGCATGAATTAGAGAAATACTGATGAAAAGTTGTTTACCTGTTTGAAGCAGTTTGGTGTAACTATTTAACATCAAAAGATCCTAACAGTCAAAACTAGGAATGCAGCTAATTATTTCTTCTCAGTACAACTAGTTTTGCAGACAGCTTTGTAAAACAAAATTGATAATATACCTTCTATCTTTACAAGCATTTATAAAAATTATAGAATAAGTGTGAGAGACGCATTACTGTATGGTAGCATTTGAAACTTCATTAGGAGTCACTGTGCTACCCTTTGATTGCCTTAATTACAATAGCAATAACAGTCAGCACTGGTTATTTTTAGCCCTTTAATTTATAGCTGAGTTTCAGATACTTCATAAACTTTAAAGATGCAAAGATACATTCAACCATCTAATCTTAACATCTTTATGTGACTGGCAAATAAGAATACAGACAGACCTTAGTTGATACGGGACAAGGCAATATGAAGGGCAAAGCAATCCTGGGGCTGTTAGAGTTTTCAATGAAAAAAAAAAAGAGAACACAAATAATTGCCAGGACCAGTTTTGAGGCTGCTCATGCAGCTGTGCTTTCCCCACTATATCCCCTTCTTTGCACCAAGCAGCCAGACGAAAGTGCTGCTAAGCTCTCCCCAGGTTCACCCAGGACCCCACAGCATGGGCTGGAGGGGGAACCACAGTGTCTGTAGGTTATACTGAATGAAAAGCAACCCCCCTCCATATTATGCAGAGATGAGTACACTCGTTTTTACAGGCATGCAGAACCTGTCCTGTGCTACATTCTAGACACAGCCTTGTACAGTGCTGGACTGGCCTTAGCTGAGAGGACATCTGAGCTTCAGCAATACAGCAACTCAGACCTCATGCTGTGACAGGAAGACTCAAGATTTTGTGGATTTTATTAAAAATCCTGAACTCCCAACTGTCTTTAGACAAGAAGACATGAAGGAAAAACACTCTGTCTGCACTTGTAAGGAATACAAGATTTGCAAGTGTAATGTGAGAAATTCCAAATACCAGCAGTCTTAAATAATTCAGAGCACTGACTTCCTAAGTGACTGTCCCAGCCATTTCTGCTGCAAACATATGAATGAAGCCCCCCGGACCCACATCAAACCTAAAGACTGTATCTGTTCTGCACTGAATTTGGATCTGATAAACACTCAGTTTCAGAAGACTGAGCCTGAGCGAACAGCAGCAGCAACATCACCTTCAGTAAAACAGAGAAATCACTGTACCATTGCCCAGGGCTCCGGAAGCAGTGAGGCATGGATGAGATCTAGAGAACCCCAGAGACAAGACAGCCCCTAATCTGCAGGAAATCCTCATTCACCCTTTACCAAACATTCCTATCAATATGATTTTGTAAGAACTGCTGAAAATATGGAGATCTCTAAAGATGATAAAGACTCACCCATTTGGCATCTGATGTTTCAGTCAGACTCTTTGTGAAACACAGCTGTAGTGATTCAAAGTATCATGCCTACTGCATAAGTGATTACCTAGTGTATAGCTAACCTGGCATACAGGAGTAACCAAACAGCTCTGTCTTAACAGCTTTCCAGTCAAGAAACAATAAGCAGCTGGATGCAATACTTCATATCAGGGCAGCTCTTTCCAAAATGACTATTTGTCAACATCCTTATTTGAATCAGGCACCAGTTCAATAGATATTTTAAGCCCACACAGTTGCCAAAACAAAGTCTTAATCCATAAACTGATGGTAGCTCATTGCCACCTTTGTGCCACCAGCTCATTTTCATCAGCTCAAGTATTTGTACAACTGTACGATGAACTGGATTAGGGACCAGATGCTACAGAAAACTCACAATCTTCTCAGTTTTCAGTGGTGCTGGTCCTCTTATGTGGCCCATATGCCAGAGAGCACTTGTGCTGACAGGGAGTGTGGAGGCAGCGTGGGCAGGAAAGTGAAGAGATGGAAGAGTGGAGAGGGACAGCTTCTTTCAGTGTACCCTCAGTGCTTATATGAGCTGAGCAACAGAGCATCCAGAAGGGAGTTGCCAGCCAAAAGGACTGTGTAGGGCTTTTTATTTAATCAAACAATGAGAAAAGAGAAGACAATATTTTGGTTTGGTTTTTTTATTTAATGACTTGAATTACTTCAAAGTTTTGGAGAAAAAAACCATGTTAATCTCCAAAAATTTTCTGATTCTATACTAAGCATGGGTTTCACATCACAGTGTCTCTCATAAATGCCCAGTTTCAAATATTCAGCTAGGCTGCATGTGGCAGCTGTATTAGTAACATCTTACAATTAGTCCCTCAATAGTAATATACCTAGTATATTATATGCCGTGAAACATAGGAGTAGCAAAATCCCAAGTAGTTTACTTACTTACATAAAGTTAATATAGTATTTTTAATTATATCTTGGGTGTCTGGGGAAATTATTATTATACTCTTTCATTCAAAAAGTAATTTTCATAGGTCTTTTTGCATTCTCATCAGAAATGCTATGATTCTATTGTGTCCATAAATACTATCTTTGTATTACTGCATCCATAAAATCTTACTAATATATCTGTGTGTGAGTGTATATATACTGGCTCTGTGACAGTAAGCTGTGCTATCTTTTGGTACAATCCCAAAGATGCAAATGTGAGAAAAATGGCTGGAAATAACAATATAACAATGTTGCTATGTATTTTTGGAAAGAAAAAGAATTTAAAAATAAAATTTTCCTGGTATTTGTCGGAGAAAGACAAAACACAGACCATGGCAGCATTGACTGTCTGTCACATTTGCTGGGTAAAAAAATGCCTTCATTCCTGCTTTTATTAAAGCCAGACAATGTGACTTTGCGGTGTGTGTGTCAGGAAGATCTTGGCATATTTCTTATCCTTGACTGCTGAACCATGTATAACAAAATATGTTCATTGTACTTGACCAGTGTACATAACTAAATACAAATAACTAGCAATGTATGTAGCTGTTTGGCATACACATTTGCTTAAAAGTATTAGCATTTTAACAGTGAAATGATGTTTTGACATTAGCACTCTAATGACACACATGCAGAAGAATTTCACACCTCTTTTGGTGTTGCACTGCTTCAGTCTGACTGTCTGCGGCACAAACAAGACCTACAGTCAGAAAAGATATATTTATACAACGCTGTCGTGGTCTAAGCCCAGCTCACGCAGTTCGCTCACTCACTCCCCACCCTCTTTCTTCCCCCCCACTCCAGGGGAGATGGGGAGGAGAATCAAAATAATGTAACTCCCATGGATTGAGATAAGAGCAGCCCAGTAACTCAGGTGTAACACAAACCACTGCTGCTACCACCAATAACAACAATAATAAGGGAAATAACAAGGGAAGAGAATATAACTGCTCACCAACCAACCAATACCCAGCCTGACCCAGCAGTGAACCCCCTCTTCCAGGTGACTGCCCCCAGTTTTTCCATCCTGGGCATGACGTGCTATGGTATGGAATACCTCTTTGGTCAGTTTGGGTCAGGTGTCCTGTCTCTGCTTCCCCCAGGCTTCCCCTCCTCCCTGGCAGAGCATGAGGCTCAGAAAGTCATTGGTCAGAGTAAACATTACCACAACAACTAAAAGCATCGGTGTTATCAGTGCTGTTCCCAGGCTGAAAGTCAAAACCACAACACTGCACCAGCCACTAGGAAGGAGAAAAATGGCTGCTACTGCTGAACCCAGGAAAAGCACGTAGGATTAGGAGCACAGAATGAGTGAAACAAAGCTTAATCAGTGAACCCATGCATTTTCCCACTTATATTGAAACTGCCTGACACTGAATCACAAAGCTGATTTCTTCTAGCTAGTTTGGGAAACAAGTTTAACTTCATTAATTCACCATACAAGCATAACACAAACATCATATGAATGTTTTGAATGCACAATATCTTCCTATCTTAAGCCTGGAGCAAGGTGTTTTCTTTCCCCTGAGATTCTCACTCCTGGCCTTTCTCCTGGAGAAGAAAATTCTGTTAACTAGGCTTGTGAATTCTTTTACTTATGCCATTATTACAGTATCACAACATAATAGGAGAGCATAGATGTTCAAACTTCCCAGTTCCCTGTCTCCATCACCCAGGTAGAGAGTATTGATTTTCTTTCCAATGGTGTTTTCAACTAGCATTCTTGTACCAAATGAAGAAGTCATGTAAACACTCCACATCTATATATGACAAGGAGATAGTAACACAAAAGCACTGGGCAGAAATACCAGTTTTGTATGGCAATACAGTAAGAAATTGACTCTGTGTGTCCTAAACATCAATGAAACAAATAAATGCAATCACTCTGTTCCCAATCCAAAATAGATGTTCGGATATCTATTTTGGATTAATACTGCGCTACTTATGTCATCCTTTAGAACACCTTGTACATAAAGAGCTTGCACCAATGGATGCCAAATTAGTTAAGCTACTGTTTTTTGTGTATAAAATAGGCCTATGAGAAAACCTGTTTTACCATCTAGCTCAAAAATTCCCAGCTCACCTGCTTGCATACGCTAACTCTATTCCTTAATACAAAAATGGGTCTGTCATTATGAATTAATACTACAAAACCAAAAACATATCTCATGTGTTAGAACTTAGTTATTCATCATTGCCTCCATAGTCATGTGATGGATAAGCTGGAGGAGGAGTACTGTCAGAGCATATAATTCAGGATTCCTCAATCGTGCTGAAATAGAAACCCAAAAGTGGTAGGTGGCAGCTTGCACTGCTTAGCAGCAGCGCTCCACTCTTTGAGTCAGTGATTCCTAAAGGCTATCAGTATTTCTTACCAGGGAGATCTTGCCCAGGGGTTTCCTGCCCAGCTCCATGGGGAAGGAAGGAAAGGCTAGAGCAGGAGAGACTTACTGTTCCCCCAGCCTCCCCAAGTCTGTCTAACTTCAGCATGAGCCAAACAAACCCCAGAGGTGTCTTTGGCTGAGCTAGGCAGACCTGGGGTCCTTTGCTCCAAACACATTCACTTGCTTTATTCTTTCAAAGTGCTGATGAGCTGTGAGCATCCTACTAACTATTCATAAGGTGTAGCAAGCTCTAGTTTTCCCAGTAATACAGTGAACACCTGAAAAGGGACCTCTGCACACATTCTCATTGGTTGGACAAAACTGCTTGCATGCAGTCACCTTCTTTACCTGTGAGTGTAGTTTGTTCCATTTCAGGGTTTCCTTGTATGTCTTCCCAGTAACTGTCACTCTTCTACCTGGCAGATTCATTCAGCTGATCAAATGCCAGCAGAATTCAAAAAGCTTTGTTAAGGTTCTTGTTCCTTTGCTGCCTTGCAAACAGTTCTTGATCTAGCTAGTCTTTGCTCTAGCTAGCTTTTCTAGTTTTCTGAGGTTGGGCTATCTCAGACATGTGTCCAGGGGTGGTAATGATGTATTTCACAGAAACTAGCAAAGACCCTTCTCAGTGAGAAGTTAGATCCTGACTTTGGGCACAATTGAGTCACTGCTTGACAAAATCTTGTGTTGATGCAAGAATTGTTTTAAAGACATGTGCAATTGCTTGTGAATCTGGAAAGACAGAGCAAGTACAGAGTTCTGAAGGACAAGTCCTCAAAAATATTTTTTCCTCTTTAAGATTTATTCCAGCTGCACTGGTAGGTTGTTTCACTGTTCAAACATGGCCAAAAAAATCTTATTTTGAGGGCAGGTTGTATTACAGGTGTCATGGGTTCAGCAGTAGCAGTCATTTTTCTCATTCTCGGTAGTTGGTGCAGCACTGTGTTTTTGACTTGTGGCC
>JAOEHY010045648.1:0-24972 GCA_025447955.1 Psilopsiagon aurifrons
CCTGGAGAAGAGAAGGCTGCGTGGAGACCTCATAGCAGCCTTCCAGTATCTGAAGGAGGCCTATAGGGATGCTGGGGGGGACTCTCATCAGGGAGTGTAGTGAGAGGACAAGGGGTAATGGGTTCAAACTTAACCAGGGCAAGTTTATATTGGATATGAGGAAGAAGTTTTTTACTGTAAGGGTGGTGAGGCACTGGAATGGGTTGCCCAGGGAAGTTGTGAATGCTCCCTTGCTGGTGGTGTTCAAGGCTGGGTTGGACAGAGCCTTGGGTGGCATGGTTTAGTGGGAGGTGTCCCTGTCCATGGCAGGGAGGTTGGAACTATATAATCTTAAAGTCCTTTCCAACCCTAACTATTCTATGATTCTCTGATTCTATGCCTTAAAAAAGAGTTCCAGTTCATATGCATTTAACTTCCTTTACTCAGTGTCTCTTCATCTACATGCACATATAAAAAATAATGGTTCTATTTCTAGCTAAGATTTCTGTGTGGTTTTATTTGATACCAATATTATACATTCCAACATATACAGGAATTCAGAATATAACAAATTTCTTCAGACAAACTTTTCAAAGAAAGGCATAATAAAATTTTATTACAGAACAGGAATATGTTTAAGAAAGCCTGATTTCTTAAACCACTTCAAGACAGATTAAAACCTACTTAACTCTTGTTTCATACTTCACTTGTTAACAAGAGAACAGATATTCCAGAAAAATTCTTTATATACAAAAAGCCCTACATATTCTCAATGCTGAGCAGATAAAATGTTGACTTTCTACTTTCAGAAACTACTAACACACAATTTCAAAGGATTATTTTTATACATATACTTTTTTACACATTTGAAGAGCAAAGTGTCTGTTCTTTTTTAAAAATTTAGACTGCAGGAAAGCAGGAAAGGATTAAGTTAAACCAGCATTGTAAATACTGTTGACACCCCATAAATCATTTGTAAGCAGACATTTCTATCTGTATTCTCACTAGCTTCAGGAAATGGTCAAGGTAAAGCTTAAGTCAGTAAATGGTAAATGACATAGTATTCCATGCTGCTTAACTATTGTAAAGATAAATAGTGACACATGCCAGGATCATTTTATAGGATTCTGACATTTTCTTGGCCCCATGTTTCTTGGCTTACATTGCGGTTACAAAACATTTGCACCATAATTCTGCTGTATGGGACCTCACTGATTTCTTACGATTGGGTACGGACAAAAAACCAAAGATGCTATCTGCCATAAAAAGCATCTGGCTGAGTAAAGAGTGTGTTTAACACTAGTACCAGGAATTGAACTGGTCAACCTCAGAGTCAGTGGTTTCAACATTGCAGCAGCTTAGCCACTTCCAAGATTTTTTAGGGCAATATAGAAAGGATTTTCAAACCAGTGTTACAAGGACACCCAGGGAAGTAGCTCTAATGATACTTACCATGAGCTCCTGGGAGGCAGGAGCACCACAGAATAAAGAATTAATTGCTTGTTATACACCTTAGTAGTTGGCCAGGAGCTGATCTATCAGTACAGCATGGGATAAGAAAACAACATAGAATAAGAAAGACACTACTTCCAGACCTCTTATGATGAGGAATGTTTGCTTATTTTCAAAGAGACAGATAGTGGGAGGCAGTGACAGCATCACAAGTTACAACAACTGTCTTTGTGTCATCATTCCTCTCTAATAATCTCACTGTCTTAGTTCAAGGGAAAAATACAGTAAAACCTACACTGTTAACCCCATTTCCTGATTGAAAACATTGGGGTGGTTCAGGTATTTCACGACTGAATTTGCTTACTAACTTGTACTTCCTGTTAACTCACAAAATGCTTTTGATTTAATATTTAGACACAATTTAGATCTTTGATTGCTTAAGCATTTTCCCATGTACAGATCAAAGATCTTAAGATTTTGTATGTTTAGGGGAAGGAACCAGCCATTAAATCAAAGACTTAGACATATTTTGCAGTTACATGTTTATTATTTATTGACTAACATGTAATTTATTATCCACAAGGAACTCTTGGTACCCATATTCACTGCTTACAGGGACCAAATTCCCACTGATTAAACTGTAAAAAATTAGGTATGAACAAATGAAGGACTGAAGATTCATTTTACATCTTAATTAGGATTAAAGAGATAACAGCTTCAGGGTATTTTAAAAAGTTTAATATAATGTGGAAAGTAAGCTACGTAAGATAACTGATTCTCAGTACTATTCACATTAGTCTTAGCAAAAATAAAAATAGTAGTAGTCCAGACTTGACAAGAGCTCTTCATCTCTAGTGGGGATCCTTCCAACCTTCAATTTCATTTGTGTTCCAAATTCAGAATATTTCACACTTACCTCCTTATCACATAGGATAGTTAAGTGTCACAATTTCTAACCAAACTCAAGCCAAAGTAGCAAGGAGTCTAGTTCTTAGAAAAAGATCCTGTCCAAAGGCAAGAACTAAAAGCCTTCTCTTTAATTGCATTAAATTTACAGAAGATATGCTTACACTTTAATCCTCCCACAGCCTTGCTTATACAGCAAATGAATGACTTTTCATACTACGAGCAGAAAGGTGTGGGTTGGAAAGGAAACTATAACACTACTAACATCCCAACTTGCAAATAAAAGTACTCCATGCTTTTAAATAAATTAAAAGGGAAGATCTCACTCATGAGGCTTATTAATGATTCTTGCTACAATCTCAAAAGCAACAACCTTCATAATTAATGCATTATAGTATTTGTTTTAATGGGCATTAGCAGTATCAGTTTTGACTTCCAAAGCCTGAAATATTGGTCTTGACATTGGCTGACTCTCCAGAGATGTGCAGACAACACAGATCTGAAGAACTCAGGGTGTTGTCATCTTTTCTACTGCAGATGAGGAGTAAATTCCTTAAATCAATGATCAGTATAAAACTGTCATAAGTAGGAAAAGGAACAGGCACTACCCCTCTTTAAAAATTCAGATAGAATTTTAGAATAATCCAGGCAACACAGGTAACAAGCAAAGCTGAAAGTCATCTGCTTGAAAGACACGTCTCCCAGATGTTTGTCACACAGGAAGACCCTCTTGTTGTACCATAATCCACAGCAATCTCCTATATAATTGTTTGATTGTGTTGCCCACAATCATTTAAATTGTCACATTTTCCTGCATAGAGCTTATGGGCCACGTGTAAAAACAACAATCCTGACGTTCAGTGGCAGCGTGGGTTTTGCACATACAGCAGATGCAAGGGGAATTCTATCCGAGAGATGCTTCTCACCCTAGCAGCATTACTGAAATTGGTCCTGCAACCTATTCACTCTGTCCCCAAAATTATACTGGCTCTTACCATCACATGCTTAGGATCTTTTTCAAGGGGGGCTGTTTGGGAGTATAAATCATCTGAGGATTTATTTTAAAAGTCAGCAGTTACGAAAGGATAAAATTTATCTAAGAAGGATCTTATGGCATGAAAATATGAATAGAGAAGTGTGCTGGTTTTGGCTGGGGTAGCTAATTTTCTTCATAGTAGCTTGTATGGGGCTGTGTTGAATTTGTGCTGTAAATGGAGCTGATAACACAGGGATGTTTTCATTATTCCTGAGCAGGTCTTACAGAGTCAAGGCCTTTTCTGCTTCTCACCCTAATGCCACCAGCAACCAGGCTGGGGGTACACAAGGAGCTAGGAGGAGGCACAGGCTGGAGAGATGACAAAAGGAATATTCCATACCCTATTATGTTGTGCTCAGCATATAAAGCTGGGGGAAAAAGGAAGGAGGGACATTCTAAGTGATGATGTTCATCTTCCCCAATAACTGTTATGTGTGATGGAGCCCTGTGGTCCTGGGGATGGCTGGAAACCTGCCTGTATTCCTTGTTTTGCTTTGCTTGCACGTGTGGCTTTTGCTTTACTTATTAAACTGTCTTTATCTCAACCCATAAGTCTTTTACTCCTGTCATTCTCTCCCCCATCCCACCTCAGGGGAGTGAGCAAATGGCTGTGTGGGGCTTAGTTGCTGCCTGGGGTTGAATCATCAGAGATCCCTGGTGATACTGTACCTCATCCAGTATTGGAGAGAAAACAGAGGTCATTAGCAAGAACTAAACAGATCATTTTCCTTGCACATTTACAAGTCTCAGCCTTTCAAGAGAGAGTGCAAGAGCAGTTATCAGGCCAGCACTGGTTCACATCACACCTTTGGTCCACATTTCATCATCTACTGACAGCACCGGAGGGTAAAGTTTCCGTCTCTTCCACATTTTCCATAAATTCTAGAAAAAAAATCTGAATTTTTACTTGTAGAGACACTGCATCTAAAAGGGATTTGGTGGACATATCTAATCTTTTTATTCGTTCCCTCTCCGATGCACAGCTGGGTCTTAGGGAGTTTGACATCTCTGAAGTACACATATGCCTGAAGACCTGTTCTAGCTGACACCAAATACATGCTACATTATGCACAAACCAAATTACAGATCCAGTAATACCTGAATGAGCAGACAGAAATCTGACACTTGAAAGTGATTCTTTGTTCCTTGAATCAAAATACGCCGAACAGCTGGAAATTCAATGTTTCAAACTTCTGAGGAATGTTACTCTTCTCTTTGCTAGTCCAGAGTTTCTGACATGGGTGACTCCTTGCTAGAATAAGGTGGTAACAGAGAATATATTTTATGTGGAAGCCATTGCAGCAATCAAGCAGGAGTATAATCATTATAAAGTGTACACTGAGAACTGACAACACACTGTACAACCACAGTACACACTTAGGATTTATAAGTCCTACTGCAGGGTGGATGGAAGCTACTAAGTCACTACCTATCTTGAGAAGAGCGTTACCCGAGATAAATTTATATATGCTTATGTCAAGTGCAGCATTTTTATCTCTTCTGGGGAGGTGCATTAGGTAGAATTTTGGTAAGTCACACAAAAGGCAACAGCAATGCTGAAGTCCAACCAATTTTTGAAAATTCAATAAAACCTTCTCCTAACTGAAACCGAGTGCAAACTGTGTTTTTTCCCAAAACGAAAAGGTATGTTTGACTTACAAACGTGGAGTTCCCACGCAGGCGGGAGTCTTCACCTCTTCCAACCCCATTTGATGAAGGTGCCAGCAGCAGGCAGCTCAGCTTCCTAGCTGGACACGAGGAGTGGGCGGCCACCCAAACAGACCACAAAAAAATAAGCAGAAAAGGAAAGAAAAGAAGAACTGAATCATAAAAGTGCAGTTGAAAACTGAGGTGAAAACCCCACACCTCGGTGAATCACCCCACGTTCCCACGGCTCCCGTCCGGCTCCACACAAGGGAGAAGAAGGGAAGGGAAAGAAGGGCGCGCCCCAGCGACCCCGCCGCGCCACCGGCAAGCCCGTGCCTCTCCCCCAACGCCCCTCCCTTGCCGCCTACTCCTCCCTCGCGGCCGCGGCCCCTCATCCCGGCGGGGCGGTACCGGGCGCCCTACAAATTCGCCGCTTCGGCAGGGCTGCTGGCAGAGCGGCACGGGGAAGTCCCGGGGAGGAGGTGCCCCGGCCGCCTGGTGCTGGCGGCTCGCCGCCCTTCTCCCTGGGGAGAGCCGAAACTTCCCTGGCAGGCGGGAGGTAGAGAAGGAGCCGCGTCCCCATCCCGCGGCTCCGCCTGCCCCTTTCCCTGGCCGCCGTCCCGTCATGTCCCACCGCGGGGCTCCTCGTCCCTAGTCCCAGTAGAGCTGCCTACTCCCCGCTTAGCCCCTCAGCTCTCCGGCTGCAACCTCCGCGGGCGAGGGGGCCGTTTCGGCTGCCGCCAGCCACCATCCTCCCTGCCGCGGCTGGAAATGGGGGCGTCGTGTCTCTGGCGCTGGGGCCGCAGCACGGAGATCTCGGAGTGAAACTTTGCTCGGGCGGTGCCGAGGGCAGCGGCTGGCCTGGGCCGGTCGGGCGGCCGAGAGGACACGGCTCACGCTGCCCTGCCTCAGGGCGGCGGCCGGGCACCGAGCTGAGGAGCAGGGAAAGTTTTGCGCCGCTGAGCAGCCTCCCGCCTACAGCTGCCTGACGGCCGTTTCTCCCTCCGCAGCTCCCGGCGGCCCGCGGAGACCGCTACTATGGCACCCGCCCGTCGCCGCGGGGAGAGCAGGGGGAGGCCGCCTCCGGCTGGCCGTGCAGAAGCGGCGGGGGGGTGCGCAGCCCCCGGTCGGCGGGCGTCCTCCTCCGGCCGGCAGTGACCGCCCCGGCCCCGTTGCCTGCCTCTTCACCATGCCTACCCCCACCCGCGTATCGCTGAGAACGGTACCGGGAAAGGGAGAGGGGAGCCGCCGCCCTGTCACTCCCTGAGCCAGCCGCCGCCTCACCGGAGGAGCCCCTTGTGGTACGGGTGCCGCGCAGCCTCGCCGGGCGCTGAGGGCTGCCGATACCTCGCGCCTCCCCAGAGGTAAGCGGTGGGGCGGGGGGTGTGTGTGGCGAGGTCCGCCCGTCTTCCCAAAACTTCAGCCCGCTCGCAGCCGGCCGGCAGCAGAGGGGATGGGCCGGGTCCGTTCCTGCCGGTGGCGGGGAACGGGGAGACACGCCCTTGCTTGGGGCGACTGGGGGCAGGATGCGGGCGGGCACGGGTAGGTGGGCTTTGCCCTGCCAGAAGCGGACTTTCTGCCTCCGAGCGGCGCGGGCTTCCACGCTCCGTGCGGCTGCTGCACACCCTCTTTTGTCTGCTCTCGGCTCCGAGGTACTTCACGCGCTGGCATCGCCTGCCCCGCCGGTCGGGAGCCCTGCCCTGCCCTGCCGAAGGGCTGCCCCGGGCTTCGCCCCCCTCGCTGCTCCCGCCCAGGCGGGTTTCCCCTTTTCATAGAAGTTGGGTTTTCCTTAACCTTTGTTTGAGGAAAAAAATGGTGGTGTGCTGGTTATCTGGATGGATGAGAGGCAGGCGGGCTCGACACGGGGGTTGCCCTGTTCCCTTGCGTTTAGAAATAACTCGCTGCTAAATAAATCGGCTGTCGGCTAGACATCAGCTTACTGGTGAGGTAGGCTTTGAAACAAAAGTACTGCAAGCAGCTTGGGTGCGTGGTACATACTCCTCATACCTTCCTAACATAACCATTGTTGGTGCTTGTGCTTGAATTCAATATGCGTGCAGCTGTTCTGCAGATCTGGAACCGCAATAGCTGCATCTACATGAGACTTAAGACTAACTGTCATTAACCGCTGCTAGACTATGCAGTGGTTGTGAAAAATAAAACAGGTTTTACTGTTTAAAGGCTAAACTATTCGGGCGAAAGTATTCCTCTAGTGTAGCATTCTGTGTAACATGAACTACAAAATAACCTGTAGCAATGTAGTGGACTTGCACTTCATAATGCTTTTAGAACTGTATTGTTCAGTGAAATTCTGTCAGCAAAGGTTTTGCCTTTTCTGGTTTAACCTGATGCTAGATCAACTAGCAACTGTTCTTTTATTTTTCTATAAGGAGGTGGTACTTCCAGTCCATGTGGTGGAAAGCAAGTAAGTGTCCAGATAGAAAGGAACAGTGCATTTTTTTCTTTTCTTTAGTTATTTCTGTGTTGCTTTGCAGAAGATGGGGGGGGAAAAAAGCCCGTTTATACCAGAAAATTACATTTCCATTGAATATAACTTAAATTACTTGATAATTAAGCCAAAGGGTCTTTCAGGTTTGGAACATTTTAATGTATGTCTCCTGTTGCCAGGAAATGTACTTTTAGCAAAATACTTGTTAGAGGATAATTATAAGACAATTTTTAGTAATTTGAAACATGAGTTATAATTATATTTTTGTCCTGAGCACAGAAAGACACCCTCGTGAAAAAAGGTATGTGGTACTTAAGTAGCAATTTGGAAAATAAAATCCTATATAATTTATATTTTGTTGGCATGGAAACACATTTTATTTGTTGCTCCTTCGTTGGGTTACAACAATGATCCAAACGAAAGTTGGAAAAAAGACTACCGACACAAGAGTTCAGCATATTAGAATTATTTTATTCCATAGACAGAAATGGTTTTGCCTAATGCAGCCTTGCTGCAATTGTAATAGAATTTCATTTTTATTGAAGCTCAGTAATCAGATTACGAAAGTTGGGCTATCTGAGTTTAATCCTATGAAGTATGGACTAAGCAAGCTCTGAGAAAGCACTGCTGTGTGTTGACGCTCAAGCAGGTAAGTAGTTCCAACCTTGAGCCCTAATTATCACCCATGGTGTGAGTTCGTTGCACATAGCAATAGGTCCTAGTAACTTCAGTGAAACTGCTCACTGCCTTGACTACATTGCTGGACTTTTCCTGGACCAAGCACTCTTTCAGCATGTTCTGCTCCAATTTCCACAAATGCTGGGCATATGACACAGACTACCTATGCCATATGCAGATGCTCACCTCGGCTACCTCTCACAGATTATATATTCTTGATTGACTCCTGTCTCTCTGGGGGAAAAAGGGGAAAATGTAAAGTGAAAATTGGTTAAGGAGTAAAATGCACGTATGGAAAAGCAGGAGGAAACTGCTACTTCTTGTGTCTTGTTCAGTGTATTTTAAGAGCCAAAAATCTGAAATGCTGAAAATCAGTGAAAACTCCCACTAAAACTGCTGGAACCAGACAAAGTTATGATATAAAAAATATGAAACTTTAAGGTTGCTGTCACGAATATTTATTCTTTTTCTTTTTAACAGAAGAATGTTGGCAGTCTTGTCTGTGATAGTGGTAGAGAATGTAGCGGAAGTAAGAGGAACTTGATATCCTAGGTAGTGATGATGTGTCCATTTGATTTGGTGCCATTGTGCTTTATAAGCAGATCAATTACTTTTAGTCTAAATGTTTGATCTTGTGATACTGGAACAAAGAGAAAATTGTGAATAATTTTCTTGTGTGCAAGATTAGAGAGTAAAAGTGGAGTTAATTCATTAAATCATAGGCATCTTGTGCCAGTTTAGACACTCTAAGGTGTTTCAGACCTATGTTTGAGGCTGGCAAACAGGGCCCAAGAAGAATCCAAGCATTAATAGAAAGGCAGATGCAGACCAGGTAGAATATCCTATTAGATAATATTTGTTCTACAGTTCTATTCAGGTAGAATATCCTATTAGATAATATTTGTTCTACAGTTCTACGGAAAAGCCTTTCAGAGGACTTTAACCTGTTCTCTGAAACATTGTCAAGATTTCTGATGCAGCGGAGTATGATAGATGTGGGAAGACATCCCAAACATGGCATTACTATCAGGATTTAGAGAAATCCATTCTTGATGCTCACTTTTGAGGAGAATCTTTGTATTACTTCTGTGCTGCTAACTGGTTACTGCCTTTGAGCTACTCAAAGATACTAACCAGTAGTTTAAGACTTAGCAATCTTCATAGAGAAGTTTGATACTTATTTTAAAATAGAGCTGTGCACGCTCTCCAAGCCGAATAGAAATAAGAGGAGATCACAGACAGTGCTTCAGTTAGTGCTTTATTTTTAGTAAGTACTTTAGTTTTAAAGTAAAAATGTTGTAAGGAGAAGTTTATGGTTTTCTTCTTTACTGAGTAACACAAAACCCCATACAATCTCTGGGTAATAAGGTTCTTAATAAGCAGACTGTCAATTGTGTGAAAAGGTGAAATGCTGACAACATCAGTGAATTAAACTACTGAACAGATGTTTTGCACAGCTGTTATCATACCCACTAGTTAGATTAGCTCCTGGGTATCCACTTTTTGTGAAGTTTGTGATAATAAATGCTGGTCTAAACTTCCATATTGAGACTTCAGTGGAACTGTGCAGCAAGAAGTTGTTACTCTATTCCACCATTAACCATTTCTACATGACACAATAATGGTGTATATATGTAATTGCTTTTCACGTGGGCGAATCTTGTCAGGAGCAGCTCAAATGGACCTGATGACTGAACTTAGTACTTAAATAGTCAGATTATACTGGTCTCTTAGTATAAATGGAATGACATCCTCTTTCCCAAACTTTATTACAGAATTAGTGATTTTAAACTTTGTGACTTTGTCTGGGTGGGTGCCTGTTCTAAAAAATCAATTTTATCTTTCTTTGTACAGCTAACCAAATGAGATGGGTATTTGTAATACAGAGCTACTTGAAACCTTTTATCTGCAGCAGTAGCAGAACATGTTTGTATCACACAGTTTTCTTATTTTGGTCTTTTGGTGACAGAAATATTACAAGGAGCACTTGGCATTTTTTGAAAAGAATGACCAGAAGATCTGAAAAAGAAGATTTTTTTTCTTTTTTGCTCCGTAATCTCCTCTGCTCTTCTGTGTTTCATGCTGGGGAAGGTTATTGTTCTTTTTTTTTCCCTCCATGTTTCAGTACCTAAAAAAAGCGAGACAGGGAGTTGCAGGGCTACCTTACCAAAACTGGGCATCTAAGAAACAACATTAAAGAGATGTAATGATGTAGCAGAGATTTTCAGGAAAACAGACTTGTAGAAAGTGAAACGATGAACTACCTTTTTGCATATAAAGTCTGTGAATAGTCTTAGAAGACACTTGCCACTTTACTCTTCTGTGTGTTTATATAAAAGTCTTGTTATGATTTATGTCCCACTGGAATTTTAGTCAGTTGTTCCTTTTGTTGGAAGTGTGACCATTTTCCTCCAATTAAAATAAGTAGAAACAAAAGACATTTTTCTACATTAATTTTTACTTCTGTCCCACTGAGCTAAATGGTGAAACTCTCTTTGAATTCCAGAAACTAGGATTTTGTCACTTCAATGAAACACGCTTTAGGTACATACAAAAATCAAACAGATTTTTTAAATCACAAGAAACATAAAATATGGCAGAGGTTTCTTTTTCAGAGAAACTAGTTTAAAGATGAAGAGCTACAGAGGAAGAGGAAACGTGCTTTTATAAGAATTGTTTTTTTCTTTGCTGCTTCACAAGTACAGTTCATTGCACCCCACTGCAATGGTTTTTATACCCATCAACAAAAAGTGCTAAAATTTGAGCCTGTTGAAAATGCAGACTTCTGTAATTCACTGTGGCTGGAAAGTGGGAAAGACATTTTCAATGAAGCATTGATACAGTTGGGCACTAATAGCCTATGCGTTTTGGCAGTTGGTTAGTGGGGCTTAATTTTTTAACTCAATGTAGCAGGAGTTTGTAGTTTGATGCCTCTAATTTATGCTGGGATCTGTGGCCTTAGCTCAGAGGGTGGACATGAAATCAAAACAAGCTTTTTACATCTTTCCAATGATAGTCATGCTACTTTTTTCCAATAAGGCGTAGAATTCCAAAAGTACTTTTAGTTTTTGTCAATATAAACCACCTTCAAAGCAAATTAATTAGGAGGCAGTTAAAAAACTTCACTTTTTGTGTTAAATTTGATGTGTTAGTGGTAACAGTAATAGAATTAGATTTTTTTTTTCACATTCTCCGTCTGAATGTGCCTGAATAAATGGTAAATGTCCCTGCTTATCTGTAATCAGTTGCATATTGTTAAGAACAAGTTTGTACTGTATTAATTTTATCACTATTTTGCTATGTATTAAATGAAAGAAAAAAAAGTGCTATTACTTGTCCATCCATTTAGTTGCAGGTGTAAAACTGCAGCTGAAAAAGCGCTGGAGTTTTCTCTCTTCTTTGTGTAACTCGAACTAACAAAAGCATATCACATATTAAAATACAGAGGAAATACAGAAGAAGGTAGGTTGTAATGAAAAAAAGGTCAAATTTTTGTTTGTTATTATTGAAAATCTACTTATGATTTGTTAGGGTTCAGTGTGCAAGAAACTGCAGATAAATCAATAGCTCTCAGAGTTATTAGGATATCAAACTATTTTCCTCTGTACTGGAAAAACTCATAAATTGAGAATTATGTTTCCTTGGTAGTGCTTGCTCTTCTTCATACAAGTTGGCAGGACTGTCAAGGAAGCATATTCTAGCCTAGCAATTGACTTGATCCTATTACCTGTATTTTTAGATACGATAATTTCTCTGCACAGACATTATCTATTTCTTTTACTCAGATGTGAAAATTGGCATGTAATGACACTGTACATGAGATGTACATTTTATGTATTCCTTTATGAAAAGGGATGAAGGCAGCATCATGTCTTGGGGTAGCATTTTGCTGCAGCAGACTAGCTTTCCTGAGGAAATGTTACTTGGACACACAGGGTGTACATAACTTAGCTGCTGTAGCTTCTCCTTTTTGCATTATGTTGTGCTAGACAGTCGTGGGACATAAAGTATGAGACAGCCCGCTGGACTCAAAGAGATGCACCATGGAACTATGCTGTTCTGGAGACACGGATGTCATGGTAGGGTTGTTGGAGGTCAGTGAGTAAACCTAATACAGTGTCTGAGACTTGGCAGTTGTGTATTTCATGCTAGAATTACTGTGTATTTAACAGTTAGCTTGTTTCACCTGAGGTGTGACTATATTTCTGTAGGAAGAAGTTAAATTACATATAATAGACAAAAACTGAGGAAGAAGGCTGGGAAGAAGGGAAAGTGGAAAATAGAGCAAATGGCAAAAAAGAAATATTGAAGAAAGGAAAAAAAAAAACCCAAACCAAACAACAGTGAATAGAATAGTAAGACCAAAGGGTATGGTAGTGTTTCTTTTTTTGTTTTAAGCATTCTTATCTTTTGACTCTGGAAAATTGAGAGAGTAATTCGTATCTCTCTAAGATACATTTAAATTATTTGTCTTTGTTGTATATCAAATAATGATGATCTGCAAAAAATGATGTTAAACACTGCTTACAGAAGTTATACTGTAAGCAAATCAGTTCAGACATGAAAGGCAAGGCAGCTAGGGAGTATAGTTTGCTTATGAATGTAGAAACTGGATTTTGAAGTGCTTGCTAGTCAGGTGAACTGTTGTTTCCATTTGCAAACAGCTTAATACTCTGAACTCAGAAGTTACTACCGTGCAGATCTATGTAATCTGTCATTGTCTCACAGAAGTCTAGTGAGCACAATAAGCACATTTGGGACTTCCTACAAAATGGTGGATAATTATGTGGTATTTACCAAGTGAATACTTGGCTACCTACTATACTTAGCACAGATTTTTCTTTCTGATACATGTTAGCTCTGTCTGCGTTAGGATACTAATGAAGCAAAGACCTATTCTCCATCTGGAAAGAGCTAGAATGGTCTGGGTATGTGCAGGTATTAAGTCATCTTTGAACTGGTCACATCCCAATTGCCTGGTTGGAAGGAGCTTCTTGACTGGACCAGCTAAATGCCTGTGAGTGCTAGCTGACCTTAGCCACAGACGCCCTGGAATCCTTCTGATAGTATGAAAGAGACATGATGGAGTGCACTGCCTGGGCCTGTGCCCAGGCACAGCAACTGGTACTGGGCACTAGATCCATGATGTGTTAAAATGATTTTCCACCTCAGCCCAAACAGTCTTATTATAATAATTTCAATATATTTGGGTGTGAAATAGAAGTAAGATATTGGAAGTTATCTTTGGAAGCCACTATGTGCTCTAATTACATTTAAACAAATCTGATGTCAATTTTCTATCTCAGTAGTAACTTTGTTATTATGGAAACTGGAATATGGAACATTATATTTGGATGCACAATATATGTGGAATTGGTGGAACACACTGGGACGCCATAATCCCAAAAGGGTTACAAGAAATTTACCAAACAGACACAGACTTGCACACGAAATACATATCTAGCTTGTCAGAATTATTGGCCTGATGGTAACTGCTAACCATTTTTGGACCAGGCTAATATTAATAATAAATATCCGGAGGCCTCATGATGCTTCTTGTGAAGTAATGGCTTGGCTATTAATACAGTTTATAGACTTTAAAGCAGTAGAATCACTTTGCATTAATTGAGTGACAAAGTGCTTTCCCCAAACCCTTCTTATGACCCTTGCAAAGTGTTAGCTTTGCTCTTTGCCAGGAAGAAATTTCTTTTCAAATTACTTCACAGATGCCTATTGTGAATTTATTGCCATTCTTTTTCTAATTCAATTTTATCCTCCTAGGACTTGGCCTCATTAATTGTTGCCTGTGGTGGAATATCTGCAAGGTCCTACATACTTTGCTGGAACATAGTTCAATAGGCTATATTGTAATAGAAAGACACAAGTCATACCAATGACGTTTAAAAACTCCAGTTTGTAATTTTCGTTGTCCTATTGGCTGTAGAGTTTAAATGGGAATGGAAAAGAGGTTATAGCTGAGACTGCGGTTATTTTTTAGTTCTTAATGTCATGAATGTTTTCTTTCAGTCAGATTTTTATTTTTGTTTTCCAGTGGGATTTGGAGGTTACGACTAGATGGTATTGTACACATTATATAAAATTCCTGTAAAAGAGCTAAGTTAATCACAACTCAGATTCGCACTGTAAGAAGCTGGGCTCAGATGAAGTAGTATAACTTGCTGTTAATGTTTTCTAGATAACTTTACCAATGTTTTTTGTGCTCTCTTCATAGCAGTTCATGCAAATACATTGTTACTGTGCGTTGTGACATGACTTCATGACGTGAAATTATTTTTCCTACTTTAAAGAATTTTGGGAATACTTAATCTTTGCTTTTACAACTATTTTTGTCAGTATGCATGTTACTAAGCATTTTCCCTGTGTTTGGGAAGACAAAGTCCAAATGGAGAACCTGGAGCAAAAAAACATCTGTGTGATCCTTAGTTTCTGCAGTCCCTCCTTCCAGAGTTTAGACCTAGTCTCAAGGACAACTTCTTCTCTTTTGTACAGACTATTCTAATTGCTACTAGACACACTGTCATTTTGAATAAGGCTTGTCATCCATGGTTTTCAGGTTCGAACTGAGAGGGTAATTTTCAGCACAGAATATTGAGTGCTTTGGAAATAGGCCTAGCACATTCCTTACGACTCCTTAGGAAGCCTATATCATCACCTTCAAGCTAAGTGTACTTTTGTTAAACTTTGTGGCTGAAGGAATGGACTTCAGCATTCAGTTCCAAACTTCTGTCCTAATCTAGCTATTCCCATTTTACAGTTCAAGAAGCATCTACTGAGGAAAACTGAGAGAAAAAAGAAATGAAGGTCTGCTACAGCAAACTGTGAATTCAGAGGTGGAGAGGGAGAGGGACAGGCTGGTAAACTAGTCTGACACAGAGATGGTCCTGTGAGAGGGTGCTGATGTTATGGAAATTTGGGTTGGAAGATTTTTCTGATGAGTCATGTGCTCTGGAATTAGTTGAGGATGTTGCCTTTTGACAGTGAGGCTTTGTCTGGGAATACCCATATTCCCAACAGCATGTGGCTGAAACACTTCTAATACTTGTGGGCTTGAAACTTCCTAGAGGCTTGGTAGAGGTTAGGCTTTGTGCTTTAAGGTCTGGATAATGTTTGTGGTGTGGATTCTTCTATTGCTATTTATTAATAATACTGTTATGCCTAACTGCCTGCATTTGATTCAATTGCACGCATTCAGTAGCTCTGTGCTGTGCAGAGAACTCTGAAACTAACACAGTTTATTGCACTTTTCTAAAAATTGTAGGCAAACCATCCACTCTTTAACAACTGCAGGACTGTGAATATAATGATATGAAAGCAAACACTAGCTAGAGAGAAGCATAGGTCAATAGCATAGCAGCAACCACAAACACTGATTATTCTATAGGGGCAAGACTATATTTTTGCAAATAATGTCTTAGACAAATAGTAGGGAGACTCTCGTATATAGAAATGGAAGTATGAGAAGCGGGTTGAGAAGTAGTAGTGTGACTAGAAGTACGTGTGGCATTAATATCCTAACAGTGTTTTCCTTCTTGTCTTTTGGTAAATCCATAAGAATTAATGAGGCGAGGCATTGGCATTTGCCGTGTTTAACAATTCAGAAAAGATATGGTGGGGTAACACTGGAGTTTTCAGCAGTGACTGCAGAGACTTTGACATGCAGCAGTAAGAAAGCCCTAGAAAAGGGGTCTGATCTGCCATCATGCCCTACTATTCTCCAGAAGTTTGTGGCTTTTGAACTCTTCACAAACACTCAACTTGAAAACTTCTCTAGTAACAGATGCACTATACTGAAAGTTTGCCTTTAGCATGGTCATATGCGTGTTTGTACTGCTTCTTGTCTGCCATGGGCTTTGAAGTTAAGGTGCTGGGCAGGTTTCTACAATTCCTGTGCCTAAAATCTTATCTCGATGGGAAATTATCTTCTCAGATGGAAATGTCAATGAGGTGAATAAGACAGCAAATGTCTACAGACCCTACTTTATATATTTCTTACTGTTTTAGATGTAGTCAGGTTTTCTTGGAGGGGAGAGGGAGTGAAGGAAAAGAATTTGAGATTTGTTCAAAACAATAGAAATGGTTTAAAAAGCATTTAAAATTACTTACACATACATCACATATAAAACCAGGTGGCTGTGATTAAACAAGTTCATTGTGTGCAAAAGCCAGAGGATGACTGTTACTGAGTATAACTTGCTTTTTCAGAAGAGCTCTCAGTCAGAATGATCAAACTGTAAAAACAGAAGATATGAGCCACAGCAGAGATCTGAAAAACAGCCAAAAGAAACTATCCTGGATTTCATAAAAAACCCAAAAGATTATACGACTTCATGTCATGGCTTTGGGAGAATGATAAAATTGAAGTCAATAAATGGCTTGTGTTAATGATTCTATATTTGGCTTGTGGTTTAGTTTTCAGAATACTTTTTTATTGCTCATTCTCGGTATAGGTTTTGTTTGTTTTTACTGAGACAGTCTGTATATTTATAGTGCAGCAACTCTCTCCATTCTGCCTGGATAGTTCATGAAGAGGGAGCTTGAAAAAAGCATGGCTATGTAGCCAAGACAGTATTGCATTATTTGAATGTTTATCCGAATCTGCTCTGGCTCTTCTGTCTGATCTGACAGTAATTTCTCTTTTTCTCAAGCAGACCTGTTTTTTACATGGTTCTATATGGAATGGTTTGGGTTGGAAGGAACCAAAATATCATGTAGTTCCAACCTCACTGCCGTGCAGAGACACCTCCCACTAGACCAGGTTGCTCAAAGGCCATGTCCAACCTGGCCGTGAATACTGCCAGGGGTGGAGCATTCACAGCTTCCTTGGGCAGCCTGTTCCAGTGCCTCACCACTGTCACAGTAAAGAACTTCTTCCTTATCTAGCTTGAACTTCCCCTGTTTAAGTTTGAACTCATTACCCCTTGTCCTATCACTACAGTCCCTGATGAAGAGTTCTTCTCCGACATCACTGTAGGCCCCCTTCAGATACTGGAAGGCTGCTGTCTTCCAAGGTCTCCATGCAGCCTTCTCTTCTCTGGGCTGAACAGTCCCAATTTGCTCAGGCTGTCTTTGTCTGTGAGGTGCTCAAGCCCCCTTACCCTTGTGGCCCTTCTCTGGACTTGCTGTGTATGCGTATGTGTGTATATATTTAATCTTGGCAGGAGAGTGGGGAGTTCATGGAACTACTTTCCCTCTTTTTGTTAAAAACAACCCAAAACAAACTCCAACCAGGTAGTGAATTTGCCTCGTATGGGGGCATGTAGGCTCTAGTTTTGTTGTGTGCTTCAAAGGATAGCAGTAAAGCTCCCTAGTGCTGTAGTACTTTATGATGCGAACCTGTGCCACCCCTGTATAGATATAGACAAGATACCAGCATGTAGTACAACATGTAAGACTTTCATGGACATGATCTTATGTGAAAAGTTTGATGACAGCTGATTTACTCGATTCCTGAGACAGTCCTTTAAATCCTTCATATATTTTGTGTCTCTGCAATGGTCTCTCCTCTGTTTATGTCAAAGGAGATCCATCCTCTCCTCCTTTGCTTTGCTTCTCCCTTTTTGTTTTTTCCTACAGTAGAGCAGCAGGAAGTGAATGGTATTTAGATTTGCTTATATCTTGGGTGCACACAGCCAGGAACTGCATACTGGACTACCCAATGACTCCTGCAAAGTTAATTTTTAGAGTTGTACTAATAACACATGTTGGCAAAGAGGTAAGAATTTGGATTCTTTGCTATCATTAATAACATTTTATATCAGTATAAATCCTTGATTTTAATGGAAGTTTTAATATATGTCACAAAACTGGTGGGGGGTTAGATACTACAGACAGAATTGGATGATGTAAAAAATGGCCTCTCAACCTGTGATCTCAAGAACACTGTAAAAGATTGACTTGTTTGCTTACTGTTGCTCTGGTAGTGTGGTCAGATCCTGATCATATGAAATCAAATGCAGAATTTCTATGTTTCAACAAGATCAGGATTTCATGTTGGAAAGGACCTTAAGATGTTATGATTTCAGTGTGAGGTAGTCATGGACCTAGTATTAGTTCTTACATAGCCCAGAAATGTCAAAGATGTTTTCTGTGAATCATGCCTTTATTACACTAGCAAACCAAAACTGCTCTCAGGAGCTAGAATAGTTTTAGTTCAAAGCCATAACAATCAGTTACAGCTAATAAGTTGCCATCCTGGAAAAACTTCCAAAGTGTTTCAAGATGTGGAGAGAAGACTTTCTAGTTTATCTGAGCCATGTTCAGGTGGTATTTCTGTTGTCTCTTTAACATCTGTAAACATATGCTTTTATTGGCTGGATTTTAAAATATCTGTCTTCATAATCTCTAAATGTCATATCTAACATGTCTGAGTATCTTTGGAAGTAAGAGATACTTTTTTCCCATCTAATTACATTGATTATAATAAAATATTATGAAAGCGTATGGTAGGTTAATTAAGTTAATCAAGATTTGGAGTAGATGTTCAGTTTTCTTATTAGTGATATTCAGACTCTTAATGGAAGCACAATGGGGAAGATGTATCTTCAGTCGAGGAGAAACACTTTTCAGAGATCTTTCAGAAATGCCTTAATGCAGATAGAAAAGACTTTATGAGGTGAGTAAATCTTGGGACAGATGTTCATTTTGCGAAAAGCTGGCCATTCATGAAAGCCCACATCCCTCACTTCAAAAATAGTAAAATCTCAGTAACCTTTGTGTCCAGCATGCTTGAGCAGTAATACTGGAGTTGTAGGAAAGGTTATATAAATGTATTGAAAATCTGCTTTCTTCTGGTTCTGTAATCCCATCTACTGGGTTGGGAAACACTGTGATTTTCTGTCTCTTACTATGATCTGACCTACTGCTTTGTATGGCTGTGAGAGTAAGCGATCTGTGCCTAATAAGGCTCTTCTCAGAATATACTCTGATAGCTATTAGCTGTGTTTTGGAGAACAATTCTTGAGTTTTTTCATCTACTCAGTAATGTGCATTGACCCAGAAAAAGCTTTCCTCCAGGTTCAAATGTGAAAAGAGGCAGCTGAGTGTGCACATTTCCATTGACATATAGTCACTAGGGACTAAACTGTTGGGCTGAGGTCTTCATTGTCTCTGCCACAGCTCAAAGTTTCAGCAGCTGCCAAGGCAGATTTGGGCTTGCTGCAGATACAGGTGTTTGTGAGTCATTAGGCTTAAAGTGCCTTACTGTATGAAATGGGGTGAGAACAGCCAGTTGCTTGCGCAGGGTAAAGCCTGTTGCGTTCCTGTTCTGGATACTTTGTACCATTAATGTAATTGAAACATTAGTATTAAATTTGTAGCCCCTTTCTGAGTGTTTTAAATGCAGACTTGTACACTTCAACTTTATACAATGGTATCTAGAAATAATGATTTCAAATCATAATGGCCTTGCTATAGAACTCCAGGTATAAGAATCTGACCATGAGGGTTTTATTCTTCGTTCTGCCAGGGGCAGTCTGTGACTTCAGAGAGCTTGCCTGACCCTGCCTTCCTGGAAATATATAAGCACCTTGGTCCCATCACTTGTTACTTTCATCCTCTTGAAGAATATTATTTTCAGTGTCTTTTCCTAAAGTTTGCTTATCTGCAAAATGGGGATATTTCTATAGGCAGTTTAACACTCATAAATACACATGAGGAATTTCTCAGGTACTTGAATGAAAGGTGCTATGCCAAATCAAATCTGTATTATATATCCTGAGTGAAGAGCTCTGAGAATGTTGGTGTCTGAACGGACCCTAATGGCAGAAGGAATCTTGGTGTACCAAAGTGTCTTGGAAATTAAAATACTGAAATGGAAAATAAAATAACAATTGAAATTGAAAACATTTCTAACAGTGAGAAGAATTAATTCTCAAAGTACCTTCCAGAAGCTGAGTTAGCTTTCTAAAAATCAAGGCTGTCATTCTGAAATATCTACCTTGAGGAGTTACAGGTGTGATATGAAAATCAGAGGTGAATTTCCTTGTTTATGTATGCAGTGTGCAGATGGCAATGATCTCTTCTGGCCTAAAATATTCATGCATGTATATGTATTTTGGAGGAACAGTTATATGCTTGTGGCTAAATACTGCTTTTCTCTAGAGGGATTTAAATTCCATCAAAGCTATTACTTTGAAATGTATAATGTAAGCTCGTTATTTAGACAAACATAATGGCCTAGATGTTTATTTTAGGCAACTCTCTCCAGCTGTATTGATAAATAGATGTTGGAGAGATTGGATGTGGTTCTCCAGCGTACATCTCCTTGGATAAAGTTTAGAATGCACATGCTCAGTGTAGTGAATGGAACAAACGTGTCTACATAGAAGTAAAATTCTGCAGATGGACCATGCCTTTAATGCATTATTTGTGTGGCAAAAGTAGGGTGGGTATTGGTAAGCCTGCCTAATGAGATTTAGTACCTTGTAATGATGCCTGAGCTAATGGGGGCAACAGACATTGGATGGCTACTACATGTCTGCTCCATTGTATGTCTCGATATGTCTGCTATATGGAGATGTTGCCATTGTAGGACTGGGTAATTTACACAAACCCTGTGAGTTCAGAAGCAGTTGTCACACTACAAGTTATAAGGAGCAAGGTTTAGTGTGCGATATTGTATACAAGCAATTTGATGATATTCTGAATGGGATGAATGAAGTCTTGTATTAAGTGTCTTATATAGCACACAACTAGATCATCTCAGCACTTTCTGAACTGTTTCTAAGTTGAAATAACAGTCTTTTGTCTGCTGTTTTATAGGAAAATAAATATGAATTGCATACCTGATCTAACTTCGGAGTTAGTGGTGGAGATCTCTTCCAGCCTAAATTATTCTATACTTCTGTGATACAAGAGTGGGTTTGCTTTGTATGCATGTGAGTCTGCATGCTTCAGGGCCATGTAGTTGGACAGATACATGTATATATGTATATAGTTGGAGCCATTCCAGATGTGGGGGAGACTGTAGACACCCTTATTGATTGTGGAGACAAGGTCTAGTGTTTATATTGTGCTTTGGTGAAGGTTGTGACTTTTGCCCTTTGAAATTCTCTGCCTGAATTCTTTGTTGCTCATTGTCTCAGCAGTTCAGCAGGAAAGCCTGGACTTTACTTCTGGGAATTAAAGGAACAGTATCTTGAAGGCAGGCACTACTTTCGTGTCTTAAAACCTCTTGTTAGTGTGTTTTTTTTCATGCCCAGTGTTACCTCATGTTGCAAGAAGACTATCGGGGCTACTTTTCTGATAAATTTTTGACAGATGGAGCATCATGTGTGGTCTTTGTATTAATTCCATATCTTGGCTTGGCTTCTGACTGTCAGGGAACATCTGCCAGTAAGCAGCAATAGCTAACTGCTTGTCTTGCTCAGAAAAAGCATTGGGCAGAAGAGCAATTGGTTAGTACGGCCATTTAACTGCAAGGCTAACTTTGAATTAAATAAATTTGTGATGAGATACTTGAAAGCATATTTTATCACCACAGTATCAAGTGTCAGATTTTGGGTTATAAGGTTCTGCATTTTTTCTGAAAGTTTGGGAACAAGTCCGCCTGGGGAGGCAGGGAGACGCTCTGTCTGCTATAGGGCTATATGGGAAGTTTGTCCTGAAGGGGAGGATGGCGTATATGGTCCAGTTAGTGAGAAGGCTCTTTCCTTTCCTGGGGATATTGCTGAGGCTAGCACCCTTGATAGCTCTGTGACTGGCACCCAAAAGTAGGAAGTGTCGCTGTAGGAGACTACCTTTCCTCTTGCCTGTTGGTTGAGTCACAGATATCTGTCCCCTGGTAAGCCTCAGGTGTGTGATTTGGAGATTCTGTCCAAGGCAATGATCAGGATGGATCATGGTTTTGGAAACAGGACATTATGACCTTTGTATTTTGTTCTTGGTGAAATATTGGACTGTTCCCATTGGTAGACTTAGGAGAAGGAAAACTGAACATGCCATTTCTTCCCAGACAGAAACAGGCTGGATGACACTGTGGCCTGGATAACTATGAATGAAGTGTTATTTTTAAACATACTAATCCCTCTAGCATCTCATGCTAATACTATCTCAAAAAATACTTAGTTTAAGGAGAAATAGATGCTTTCATAAGCAAAATAACACTTTGGCTGTTCTATCAAAGAATATAAAAAGTACAACCCCCAGTGTTTGTGAAGAAGTTGGTTTGACATGTTCATAGGATAATTAACAAGGTGAAAAAGTTTTGCAGCTAGCACTTGCTGACGGTACCGTGAAGCAGAATTGCTATGTTGCTTGCATGTTTGCAAGCTTAGACCAAAGTGTGGGTGATATTCTTCACTTCATATTCATTCATGTAACAAAGCAACACATGATGTGTGGTGGTCAAAGAATCACTGACAGTCTGCCTGTTAATTTCAGTGGGACCAGAATTTCATATGCACAATTAAATATCGTAAATGATTTGTTAATCCTAAAATTTGCATTTGCTACCCAAAACTCTCAGGGACTTCACCAAAGCCTTATATTTGCAAAGCATCTACAGTTGGGCCTGAAGCCTGATTTTCACAGATTAACATGAGCAGACTTTGTTATTATTCAGATTCATAACACAATATGATTCAACAGTTCTTTTTTCTGAGGTATCTTTCTCTGAAAAGAAAAATCATTTATATGAAAGGTTGACAGAATGTTACATGAATCATTCAAGATTATCCCCATTCTTATTTAGGTGGGCTGGTTAATAATGGAGAACTTAGGTATTCATTTGCAAAATCTGTATTACATAAAGAAAGGTTTTGTGATTTTTTTTTTTATTTATTTTTTTTCTCCCTTTAAACAGTATTTTATAATTTTGAGCAAAGCAGATATTTCGTGTGTGTGTGTTTGTATCCTGTTCCTTGAAGTTATTGCAGAGTCTGAACGAAATTGACATCAGAGAACTCATGTCCCACTTACATTATACCAACAGTCTGCAGAAAATTTACATGTGTGTAAGGAGCTGCAGATTTTGAAATAACCAATTACAAATATGAATATCACCATTGCTATATATTTTTCCCCAGTCTTATTTAGTAGTCTAGCAACCATTTTTTGGTGAGGTTGCATCATGGATCCAGGGCTGCCCTGTTCCATAAAAGGCCATAGCTATTAAATTCTGGCAAAATTACAAACAAGAATTTACAAAGAAAATAATCAGACAACTGGTTAACTTGGCAGCATTTTAAATGGACTTTGGAAAAGGAAACTGTTCCCTTTGCAGTGGTACACAGTATAATATATCACAGAAAATCAGACACGAAGGGACATTGAGAATGGTCATTTTATGATTTCTTATGGTCTGTGGCAGAATCAGCTGGAACTGCTAGACTGGGTACTGTCAAACCATGATGTTTCATTCTCATACCTGGCACACAGGTAAAAGAAGCATTAAAAGTTGGAGGCTCAGATTGTCTTTTAAAGCGAAATACTGGAAAATAATTTAGATCTAGAGCTAACTGGTTAGTTCCAAATTTCATCTTTCCTGCAAACCAAAGGTTTCAGTGAGGTGCAAGAAAACTACCGAGGAAGCAGAGTATCTTGAGTGGATAATCTTGACAAATATCAGCAGGAAGAAGACAAGAAGTGCCAAAGGATTACAAATATTCATAACCATTTCTTCGTTATAAAGGTCGCAGAAAGGAGGATGACTCATACTCTGTATGCATTTTTTTTCAATGAACTATGGGAGGTTTCTGTATGCTCAGTATGACTTTATGTGCAAAAGCTCTTCATCTGCAGTGTATCTAACTGTAGTAATTGTTAACAATGGTTACATTATAAATTGAGATGCTGATAACAGAGAAGGCAGGAGATTTTACGGAGAGGATGTCGAGCAGCTGTCATATGGGTATTTCAGATTTTTCATAATAAATTAAAAAAGAACCTTCAAGCTCTACTTTTATGCAGGTTTTCTGAAAATCTGAGAATTTGTATAATACACAATGTAATTTAAACGTTTTTACAATTGTATACTCTTGTCTGTCATTTATCTGTTAGTGAATGACAGTCAGAGATAGTTTGGCTTGATACAGCTTCCCAAAATCTAAATTAATGTCAGATTGCTGCAAAATGCTAAGTGGCCTGTAACAGACCTTTCGCATAAAGATCTTTCCCTAAAACTCTTCATTTCATATTCAACTTGATCTTATGTGTTTATAAAGAATTAGCCTCTGTCAGTCCCACAGAGCCATGCTAAAATACGACTCCCTTTGGATGAATCCAGAGGACAAGCACTGGTTCTCAAAATGTGAGGACAGGCATGAGGACTAATTTTCTTTTGCACTTTCTTTAGGATGCAGCTTCCTCAGACAAATGGCAAATCATGATACCAGTGCATGAAGGGCATGGCTAATAGCTTTTGTGAGAGTCCTTCAGCTAATAGCTAGCTCTTCAAAACAAAGTTGGTTGTGTCTACACGTTGCGATGTCAGAGATTTCATTATCTGCTTAACCAGCATCATGCCATCTGGAGAAAGTAGCACCTCTGCAAAAAGAAATAGAGAAGTGATGTTGCAACCGAAGCAGTGGGAGCTGCTTCTTACAATATCAGGTAAAACCAAGCACACTTGCATGGTGCTTTGTTTGGAACTTTGTTAGCTGCAGCTCAGTTTAATTTACAATGCTTCATTGCATAGTGTAAATATGCCCAGTAGCTGCAATTCTGACTGATAATCTGTCATGGGTTCAGCAGCAGCAGTCATTTTTCTCCTTCTTAGCAGCTGGTGCAGCGCTGTGTTTTTGACTTTTGGCCTGGGAACAGCGCTGATAACACCAATGTTTTTAGTTATGGCTTAGTGATGTTTGGT
>JAOEHY010045651.1:0-22500 GCA_025447955.1 Psilopsiagon aurifrons
TTTAAGGTCCCTTCCAACCCAAACCAGTCTGGGATTCTATATTTCCATGAAAATACAATCCTGCAAGCAACCACAGATATTAAATTCCTCCAAAAAAAAAAAAAAAAATAAGCAGGGAAAAAACATTCATTTACTTTCACTATTAGAATTCTGAGAAATAAATTACAGATGCTAGAACAAATCATCTAGAGCAGTAATCACTACTGCAGTTAATCTGTTTTCTAGTGAACAAATGAAAACAGGAGATTTCAGCAGCTTTCAATAGATTCAGCTGCTCTGGATCAGCTTAGATCCACAAAAAGGTTGAAGAGCACAACTCTATTAAATGACATGAACAGCAGTAGCTGACCTGCACCTACTATCATGTGAAAACCATGTGCACACTGAGAACATGGGATGAAAAGAGAAGAAGATCAGAATTTGGTTTTCCATCTTTTGAACACAAAATTAGCATTATCCGTACAAACTGCCTGGAAATGAATGTGCTGTCCTTATGGTAATTATTTTAAATATCCCTTCTAGAGGCTCAAGAAATTCCCACTAATTTCCAAGCTCTGTCATCTCTGCACATGCAAAGCAAAAACAGAGGGGGGGAGGAAAGGACATGAAAACAGCTAGGTTCACAGTGACTGAACAATAGTGATGCTGAAGGGAACAAAACAACTTGAGGAGTACTTTTAGTTTTTTCCTCTTAGGAATAATATATAATTGATAACTTAATACACATCACTTCCAGCCTCCACAGCAGGAGACCTACATCAGAAGTTTATGAACACTGAAGGCTATTCTGTATGAAATAGGTGTCCTTTCTTCTGGTATTTCAAAGGGTAAATATTCAAAGCATCCTCTGTGCTGAAGAGAAATTAGTTCTTGAAACCTGCCCAGCCACCTTTGATTGGTTTCAGCTTGTGCCTATGCAAAGCATATACAAGTACTGGAAATACTGCTAGCATCTGGGAGACAAAGTGCTTTTTCTAAAGTTCAGATATTTTAAGAAAGTATATTCCTAAAAACTTCTGTGCTCATTCCCTTAAGATCATTGCAAGTTGCCCATTTTTTAAGTCAATATTAACCCAGGACACTTACAAATCTTATAATGTAGGAAAAAACCAGACTGGGATTAAAGGATGACATCCTGATCATACTGAAATCACTCCCAGAATTCCCTCCCCAAACACCTCTCCTTGCCAGAGCACAAACATCCTGCATCTCACACACTTCCCCTACCTCACCCTCCTCTTTAAAACGGAGTATCTCAACAAAGTGTAATGAATAATGTATATAAAATACTGTTACAGGATGCTGATGAACACGGACTCACTGTGTTCCCCTGAGTAGGATATATGGAAATGTTATAGAACCTCTTTGGATGAGCAAAAGCCTGTAACACATCTCTAAATGATTCACAAAAATGACTTGCAGCAAACCTATTAAGTTCTCCAGCATAGCTGCCCAGGAACAGCACGTTTCACCATAGAGTAGCTTTCACTTCTTTATACAATCTCCTCTAGTATCTTGGTGACGACTGAGACAGGGCTTTTACCAGTAAATTTGGCCAAGTGCTCTGCTACGTAAGTTATTCACACTATCATTTTTTATCTAAGACTCAGTCAATCTGAATTTTCACTTTAGTAATCCCATCGCATGACTCTCCTTGTGCTTCTGTGCTTTAGCATTTATACTTTTCAGATATTTATAGCTATTGTTAAGGAAAAGAACCCAGACATTTTCCCGCAGCAGATCCGTTCCTGTGTCTGAATGCTGGCTCTCTCTCTTGGAGTGCAATATTTCTTTGCACATTCCAAATAACGGTTAATTAATTTTCAGAGAAATTAACATATGTTGTTGCTGGGGAAAATAAAAGCCCATACAGAAAACTCCGTCCCCACTCCCCACACTTTCCTATGAACAACACTCTCACCACCTTAATTTGCCGTTACATCATCAAAAAGTTTTTATGGAACTGAGTTTTCCAGTTAAGGAAAACAAACAATTACCAGCTTGATATTTTGCAGAGAACAAGAGTTTTATATATAATTATTTTGGATACCTAGTCCCAACCACAAATTATTATTAACACACTGTATTAGCAAAACACAGTATGTAATCAAAGTACCTTGGAGATGAGGGATACTTTGGTGACCTTTCCATTTCAAAAGCTTCAGAACAGATGCCTTAAAAAGGAAAATCATCTTGCTTTCCCTCCCTTTCTTCCTTATTGCCTCTTAACTTCAGTAGAGGTCCAAACTCAGAAACACATAACCAGCACTTTTCATACTCCAGATGTCATTGTCTTTGTAGCCACCCTCTAAGTACTGGCAATACTGTGATGAGGAGCCCCCTGCCCAGAGTCATCTCTTCTCCAGGGAGTAAACACCTGACTCCTTCAGTGCCTCCCTTCTAACACCTCCAGTTCAGTGTCATCAGCAAACTTGGTGAGGGTGCTTTCTATCACATTAGATCACTTATGAAGATGCTGAACAGTCTGGGGCCCAGCATTCACTGGGATCCTTTAGGGACCCCACTTGTGACAAGCTGCCCACCCGAGTGAAAACAATTTATTACCACCCTCTAAGTGCAACCTGTCAGCCAATTTCCTACCTACCACACAGACTACCCATTCGTCGTACCAATTTGTGTAGAAGGGGGCCATGTGAAACAATGCCTAAGGCTTTGCTGAAACCCAGGTAAACAATATCTACTGCTTTGTTGAAGAAGGTGATCATGTTAGTCAGTTCCCAGGTTTTACTTAATTTTATCTCTCATCTGCTTTCTGTAAACACCTATCCATCTCATTCAGGTTACTATTTCTTTATATAACTTCTGAAGCATTTGGCAATCATAGTATGGTTTAGGTTGGAAGGGACCTTAAAGTTCATCCAGTATCAAGCTCCTGCAACAGGCAGGGACACCTTCCACTAGACCAGTTTGTTCCAAGCCGTGCACAACCTGGCCTTGAACACTGCCAGGGATGGGGCAGCCACAGCTTCTCTGGGCACCCTGTGCCAGGGCCTCAGCACCCTCATGCCAAATAACTTTTTTCCTAAACCATCCCTGTAAAACCTGTCGTGAAGCCTACATTTGTGTGCTTCCCTACAGGTTTGGTTTCATGTTCTAAGTACTTAGACCCACAGTGAAGAGACTTCACAATCCTTGACCCATGATCTAACTTTGAGCTTCCCTGTTAAAGCTGCTTTAAATACTCACCTTTTGTATCACATCTCTTTAGGAAAACAAATATTCCAGAAGTTCATCTATTTCTAACCCAAACTCTCCTTTTTAAAACCTGCAGAAAAACACACTGCACTCTTCTTCATTCTACAAAGTACACTGATGGCCCTTCTGGATTTTAACATTGCTTTTTCACTGTTCTTTATTCACCGTAGTTATTTTCTGTTCACCCTGAAATGTATAGCTTTAAATTAATCAGTGAATTGCATTCCTCACTAACATGAACCCACTTTTTGGTCACTAATGATGTACTTCTCCAACTTTCCCCATTTTCACTCACTGCCTTTCATGTCAGCAAGAAATGGACTCAGGATATCTCTTTCAGCATCCTCTGCTTTCCATTTAGTGAATCTGACTTCTGTGTAATTTATGAATTTTCTTGCTAATTTGCTGAAAGCACTACTCAGATGTAAGTAGTTAAAAATGTCCCATGAGCATCCTTTGATATGGAATATCTCCAGAAGAGACAGAATTTCTTCAGCACTTGAAATATGCCTAATGTTAGTCTGCTTTGTTTGTATTTCTTCACTGGAAAATTAGTCAGTAGTTTCCTAGCACTGTGTTTTTAAATATCATGCCAAGGCATTTGCTTGTTCCATTTCTGTTTGTCCTATACAAATTCTGTTACACTAATGTATACCCATATCCATTAAAAAAAAAAAAAAAACTACCTCACTAAGTTCATCTGAGCCATTAATGGAATCCATATATACTTCCATGGGAAACTGACTTGCTGTTCCAGGGCATTTCTCTATGTACAGCAAAGGTGCTTCATGGCTTTTAACACTTTTTTTCACAATACCTCCATCTTCTCTCTTTTACTGTGATAGTGAATATACAAGTCAAGTTATCCGAATTAAGTAATACTTCCTTTACTGTCTTTCTTGCCTACTTAAAACACCACTTATCAAGACACAGGATTTGAATTCAGGAAGCAAGTACATACTCACATATTTTCATAGTCATTGTATTAATTTATATCAATTTAGTTACTACTCCAATTATCCTGAAAACTCTTGATGTACTTTATAAACATAATAAATAAATGTGCCATTCAACATTGTGACCACAGCTTGCCCAAAACTGATGATATTTTTTATTTCAGTTTGAGATATTTCTTTTTATTCAAGTGGCAATCAAAAATTTTCCACTGTAAAGTCTTGCTATAACTCCTATTAGGTTAGTGGGAGTTAGTGTCAATTACATCAGACTATGAATCACAACTAATTAGATGGAGATCTGTACATTAATCAGTCTAGGAGATTCAGGAAAACAGAGAGACGTAACAGCTAAATTCTGAATGTGCATACATAAAAGCCAGTAGTTAAAATATTGCACCATGCACCCAAATAGTCTACTTATATTAGTGTTTATTATGCTGCTTGACTGGAAACATAGTTTTATTCCAGATAGAAAATGGAACCTTTAAATGAAAAGATTCCTGATTAGTTTAAGAACCTCAGAAAAAAAAATCTTGAAGGCTCCTGATGGATTATCAGCTAAACATGAACATTTGGAAGTGCAACCCGAACAGAAGAGGAATATAAAACTGAACAGAACAGGAAAATGAAGGATGAAAAATGTTAGAGAAGATCTAGAGAAAATCAGCAATAGTGAAGACTGGAAAATATACTTTGCAGAAAAATATAAAGCATTCAGAGCATGAGATTTTACAATGAAGTGCGCAACTGTCACAGTTCAAAAGTATACACATGAAGTAGGTAACAGAGGAAAACACACTGGAAGTAGATTAACTCAGGCGTGAAGATCCACACTTTGAACAAGGAGGCCATTTAATCACTAGAAATATTTCCTGTCACATGTGGTAAATTCTATATTTTCGTATATTTATATAAAGCCACTGTAATGATTGTCACTCTTCCACTATATATATAAAAAAGTGGAAGAGTGACAACCAGTACAGCGGCTACTGGATCTGAGAAAAACTACTTCAACTAAACCAAATAACCTAATTTTGTACAGGAAGTCTCGTTAGATTATCAGTCCTGGGAAGCTGTGACTATTTCAATTGACAGAACATTAAAGGATAGGGATAATCTTAAGGTCTACAAGTGTCAAACTTCTGGTCAAATTTAACACAGATAAAAATAGGACAACATAGCTACAGATGTCACCCCACTTGGTTAATGCTAGCTGAATAAATCACTATTGCCTACCAAAAGCCCCTGCATTCTTCTGCCAACAACAAAATAACTTTCTGCTTTGCAAAGATCTATGGCTTCAGCCATTCAAAAATTTTACAGCATTTTGCAACCTGGAATTATCCTCCCATACGATTCACTATATATCTGAGCAGAAAAAAAGCCATAGAGAATCAAGTGTTACAAAGCTTTGGGTCAGGAAACAACCTGCATTCAACATTCTGCAAAGACACATGGACACTTCATGAGTGCCTTTCAAACCAATTTAACCATTACACATGGAAATTTCAAAAGCAGTATCTGGAAATGTAGTTTCCAGATTCCTCATGACCATAATGCCTCCTCAAACATGAGCATCACGTTTATGTATCACAAAAGAGACAGTGCTCCCTCTACTTAATGACTGCAATGCTCTTTGAGTGCATTGTGATGATGGCAGCTTTGATTCTGCATTGTTGAGATCAGTGGAAGCTTCTCCATTTTCTAAGTGCTGGCAGCATCAACTCCAATAACAAAAAAATATCAAGTAATGCATTACAGAAATAAGGTAAATACAATTTATTCTGATGGATGGTAGGCAGATGATATGAGTGAGTTTACACTTTTCCTCAAATTATTCCTGGATATATGTTCATAGAGCCTCTGCCTGTCCTCTGCTAAAATCCAAAGTCTACCAGTCAGCAACCAAATTTTAATGCCAAGGATTCATTGTCACTAATACTGGATTCCCACATTTGCAATATGAATCTACCACTCAAAGTGCACAAGCTTTCCAGCTGTTTTAAGTAATGCCATAGCAGAAGCCCTCTTTGATAACCCAACATCCTTCAATCCACACTTTCTGAAATCTTCCTGTTTTTTGTAGGTAACTCAACTGACACAAAGAAAGGAGGCAAAAGTGAAAGCTACTCAATGCCAATGCACCCCACTGCATCCCAAAGAGCAAATGGATAGACTGCTTCCTTGAGAAAAGCTGTAGCGGTTTAGGGTTGGTTTGGGTTTTTTTGTTTTGAAGGGTTTTTTTTACAGGTGAAAAACTATACCCAGTAACCTCTTTCTCATTTAAGCTGTAAGCAACAATACAAACATTACCACATGTAGAAACCTTTTATTCTATAGTATGACTTTCTCTTGGGAGAAAGAATCAACCTGGTCTAGTGGAAGGTGTCCCTGCCGTGGCAGGGGGTTGAAACTTGATAAGCTTGAAAGGTCCTTCCAACCCAAACCATACCATGGATGCCATGAAAGTGCTGAGCAAGGAACTAAAGTGGGACATACTCCTACTTCACATTTGGGTATCAAATTTGCAGCATTGGATGGATATATAAAAGCACAGACACTTCTTTCTGAAAGGCAAGTCCTAATGTATTCTAGGAAATAGGAATGAACTCTCCCTGTATCGATACAACAGCAATCTTACTTAATTAGGTCCCATTATGCCTTGCATACCTATTTAAGGAAAGCCACGTGGTCATCAAGCAAAGGTGTTACTGAGAACATTGTCACTGCTATGAAAATGAACTGCCATGCTCATAGAAATCTTCATTTCTATCCCACTATATTTAATACTACTGAACTTCCTGTTACTGGATACATAAAATAGAATGAAGCAGAAAACATATTCCAGTTCTAAAGGTGGGTTTTTTTCCCCTCATTTTTTACCACATTAAGGTTAAAATGCTTCACTTGGATATACTCAAGTGCACTACCCTAGTTATATTGTTGAATACTCTCCATATTACAACTCTATTTTGAATGGTTTAAAAAAAGCCTGAGATCATGAATAGTTCACTCTGTTAACTATGGAACAGTGTAAAACGCACAAATACCAGTTCAAGTCCAAGTTTTTCCTTATGAAATAAAATTTCCAGACATATCATGCACAAGTTACTTCATTGCTCCCTGACTAAAATGCACAACTTTAGAGGTAGCTGATATGAATTATAGGTGCAGTGGTTAAATCAAGAAGTCATCAGAAGAACCACTGCATGAATTTCCTCTGGCATAATTTCAGCGATGTTCCTATGTCGCCAACCTTTCAGGTATTTAAAATAGAACTATTTCAATGGAAAATGTTGCAAAAGCGGAAGAAAATGAACACGTCGATAAAAATAACCAAGAGATAAAGACAACACCATACAAAGCAGCAAGAAACCAATACACAAAGTCATAAGTGTAGCCAGAAAAATCTTGTCAAATCTCTGGACCATCCCAGCTAATAGGTGTCAGAAAAAGGGGGAAGAAGAAAAGACAGACCTAATATGCCCAAGGAAGCCAACAGCTATTAAAAAATATTAATAGTAAGCTACTGACAAGTTTTGTCTTGTTTAGAAAGTCTATAACACAGTGAACCTACTTAAGCTGCTAAGTAGAAAACAAAATCAACAGTATTACAGTACAGAAATCACAAAGTAACTCAACAGGAAAAGCTTTTAGGTATTTTCTACATAACTGGGAGCGCATATAGGAAACAGTACAATACTTCAGAAGAATACATACCTGTGCTGTCCTGCCCATTCAAAACTACATTATATAAACAGGCAATATTCTTAAACACTCACACTAAACTTTTGACATGAACTCCACAGGAATCTGCTCTCATTCTAACTGTCAGTTGTTCCTGTGACATCTGCAGGAATGTAGAAATGTTTAAGAGCTGAAAACAGGTTGCTTTGATCCTGGGAAGTCAGACAAACCCTTAGGTTTGCTTTGTATGCATTGGAGTACTATTCAATATTTAACAGCAGAAGCCTGAAAGAAACCTTTCACAGTTTAAAAAAATGATCCATAAAAACCAAGCAAAAAGACCCAAAGAAAAACACAATCCTTCTTTACAGCCTGAAAACTTTCTTCACTATTTATTCAATAGGTTCACATAGAGAAAACTGGCATAAGAGAGGGGAAATCTCAGCTGAAAAACTCTTCAGTTCAAGATTCAAACCAAAATCGGTGTCATTACTTCAATATATGGAACCTATCATCCACAAATGTGTTTTATTCTTCTCCTATAGCACTCCTTCACCCTTTAACACCTTTCAACAGACAGGGAAAAGGATGCTAGAAACACTGCTCATTGAGAAAAATCACCCTGTTCTCGATCAATATCAATTCAGAAGGTTAGTGCTCTTGCTCACATTAAATAAAACAGCACATCATAAAAAAATCCATTGTAAATAATTCCATCCATTCCAATGGGCACAATCTCAGTGTGACATGCAAGAGTACTGGTCTTCACACTGCAAGATTTAAAAAAGCTGCTATAGTGGTCATTTGAGAGTATCATAGCTGGCCCTCCCTTCTTAGTTACAGAATTAGGGGGAATAGCTTTAAACTGGCAGAGGAGGAATTTAGATTAGAAATCAGGAAGAAATTCTTCCCTGTGAGGGTGGTGAGGCCCTGGCACAGGGTGCCCAGAGCAGCTGTGGCTGCCCCGTCCCTAGCAATGTACAAAGCCAGTGTGGATGGGGCCTGGAGCAATCTGGTCTAGTAGAAGGTGTCCCTGCCCGTGGCAGGGGATTGGAACTGGATGAGCTTTAATGTCCCTTCCCACCCAAACCCGTCTTTGATTATATGAATATATGAAAAGAGAGTAGAACTTTGGAAGTATCTTTTACCTTTGGGTATTTTTGGAGGGCTATAAATTACAGAATCTGAATGTTTTTTCTTAACAGGACTAACACAAACTGCAACTGTTTCAATCTTGTAATGAACCTACATTATCTACAGTGAACAACTGAGAACTGAAAAACCATTATTAGCAAGGACCCTTAGAAAAACAAAAGGAACTTGGAGCAAATATAGACTATGTGGCTTCACTACACTAGGTTAGACATTCAGATATTAACCTTAATATTCATCTGTTATTTGAGAATGTTCCCACTGAAATGGGCAGTGGGTTTATGGGTGCTCCTGTCTTTTGTTGTCACCACTGCACTCCGTAGTAATGCCGGTATAATTCTGAGACAATGGATATTTCTTACACTGTCCCAATTTAATAAGCTCATGACTCTACGCTTGCATTTACTTTGAAGCTCCATTTATTAATAGCTTTGTAATTCTTTACTGGGGCATTTACTTGGCAGAAATCCAGTATATACACAGTATTATTTATTTTTTAATTTGTAGTTGGAGAAAATACAGCATTCCCCAAAAAGCATGTGTGGCAGGCACCTTAACAGCACAGCCCTGCCAGGGTGTTACCAACGCAGTCACCTCAAGCCAGAACATTTTGTACACAACTACTTAAACCAGGAGAGCAAAAATAGGGGTGGGTGAGTATGAAGCCTTAATACTTACATGTAAGTCACCAGGCAAAACCCAGAGCCAGTCCAGAAGCTCTGTCATCATGATGTTGGCCATTAGCCATGCTTCTGCTAGAACGATTATATCAGCTTAATATATGTGAACTTTACACAGTTCCATGCCTGCAGCAGGACAGATGGAAAGGCTGTCCCTTTCACAAAGAATAAGCTGTTGATGACTACGCTCACCTGAGAAGGTAGCAAAGAAATGTTATTCTCCTGAAGAACCAAACATTGTCTCTCATATTGTGAACACAGCATCAGAGTGTTGGCTCATAAAAAGTGCCTGTAGTTCATCTGTGAGAAAACAGCTTTAAACCCAAAGCATATTCTAAAAAGAACAACCTGCTGGGTTATCAAGTAACACTGTTTCTGGAAAACTACATCATTTCCAGCTACAGAACAGAGAAAAAGCTGTTCCTGTCAAGAGAAGAATGCCTGTGCTCCAAGAGGAGCACAACACAAACAGCCCCTCAGCAGAAGACTCCAATCTGAGAACAGGAGGATGGTGTATCACACATTCCAGTCATTTTCCTGCTAGTCAAACAAGGAGAGAGACATTACACACATACCTTTCAAACACTAACAGGTAGGGGCTGCTGCTCGTTGTTTAATTGCTAGACTTAAGCAAGCAAATATCTGAGTGACACACCATATCACCATAATTCCCAACTTAAGTACAAAGAATCAGTACAAGGACTAGTTTGCCAGCAAAGGGAACCCAAGAGATGTTGCGAGTACTACACAAACAGCATGCCCTAGGCTTCACGTTGAACACCTGAAGTCCAGGCCTCAGACCACTTAGATGCTTTGATGAATAAGTTGATGAGAGTGAGTGAATGAATGAAATCTATGACAGTAAAAGTGTGATCTGATAAAATAGTTTACTTGGTTTGCTACCAAAGGAAAAAGAAAAAAAATCACTTCCCCTCTCAAAGGCTTTCAAGGTTGTGTTTAGTTAACTGAACTCCTCAGCTAGGTGCGACAAGTTAGCAAAACTTAGGGTAAGACTATGAAAGTAGAACTGCAGTATTTTATGCAGAAGCCCAATGGTTCTCTTAAATTAGTGCCTCTGTTTCACTGAAATGAAACAGAAATCAAGACAATTAAAACATGATAAACAGCAATTACAACAGAACGTTAACAGGCAAAAATCCATGCTCCACTACCAACACATTTTGTGGTGTGTATTCAAAGGTTTGATTCAGGCCCTCTTCCCAGTTACTCTGTTTGAAATTTATACTGTTTATAAACAAGGAGATTTCTATAAGCAATCACTGTATTATAAATCTATGTAAATACATTTGTTCTTTTGCCAGGGTACTTTGAGTGTAACACAAGTGGCAAAGACTGGGCTGGAACTTCCCTAATATCATTAGACAGCAAATTCTGTGATTCCCTTTCACTTTTGACACACTCAGTTTTACGATGAAGTCTGATAAAGGGAAAAAGTACAATTCCAGGTTTGGACAGTACTAGTAAATTACATTAAATCAATGGAAATTATTCGTAAACAGGAGTAGTCTTGTAGTAAAAGATAAAGTTATGAAGGATTTGGGAGGAATACAAGCAAAATTAACTCTACTCACAAGAAAAAGCTTTGCAGGGCAAGGTATAAAACTTGATTTATACAACTGAAACCATAAAACTAACAGCACAAAGATGCCTGCACACAACTCTGTTTACAAGGAGTGAATTTACAGGATACATTAGCGGTTAAGGCCATAGCTGTAAATACCATCAATGAACTCGAGGGGCAGCCAGCATTTTCCTACTGCTGGGAGTGGAGAAGGATTAAAGACAAGCTGGCTGGGTAGGTCACTGGGGTTAATACAGATGTAAAGTACCACACTTCCCCTGAACTAAGCTTTAAATCTCACAACTTCACAAGCCCTTATGTGCTGGTTGTTAATAAAGTCTCTAAGTTGTCAAAGTGTGGCATTTCAATGGTCTGCTTAAAACAGCTATTTCTTCTCTCATCAGTACAGATTGCTCCTTCCTACGTTGTAGTTTAAATAAATGCTTCTAAATATTAACCTTAACTTAATGACATTGAACCTGAGGAGGTAGTTTTTCTTAACCTATCCTTGTAACAAACAGAAGTGGATCCATGTCCTATTTACTGTTGCGTATTAATGCAGAGATTTTAAACATGGCCATCCAAGCGATGCTTGTAGGCCTGATATAATGCTGCAAAAGAACATACAAAAAATGAGCCAGTTTCTAGTCTTCCTGAGCCTCCGCAGAATGCCCAATAGGTGCACTGCTTTCTACAGGGATGACGTATGCAGTGAAGGTGAAGATCTTTGATGCTTCGAGGGGTGAAGCATCTCTATTATGGAGACAGGCTGAGAGAGCCGGGCTTTGGGGAGAACTTAGAACAGCTTCCAGCGCCTAAAGAGAACAACAAGAAACCTGGAGAGGGGCTTTTGACAAAGGCCTGTAGGGACAGGACAAGGGGGAATGGCTTTAACCTGACAGAGGGGAGACTGAGATGAGACATGAGGAAGAAATTACCCCCTGTGAGGGTGGTGAGGTTCTGGCACATGATGCCCAGAGAAGCTGTGGCTGCCCCATCCCTGCCAGTGTTCAAGGCCAGGTTGGATGGGGCTTGGAGCAACCTGCTCTAGTGGAAGGTGCCCCTGCCCATGTCAGGGGGGTGGAACTGGATAAGCTTTAAGGTCCATGCCAATGCAAACCATTCATGATTCTATGATTTTATGACTTATATCATCTGAACCTAAAAGACTATCCGACAGCAGAGGTCAAAGATACATACCTACTTTGATAAATGAGTGACACAGGCCTTTCACAGCTCATGGAACTAACTAGTCATATTCACTGTGTAAAAGGAAAGATTCTTCCTACTTGCATTCTTTATTTTTTCCTACTATTTCTTGGTTTTTTTTTTTTTTATAATGTTCACGCAAGCAAGAAAACTTACTTTAAAAACAGATTCATGAATAAGAACTGTTATAAATTGCCATGTAATAACTCATAAAATACAGAATGTTCTTTGGCAAAACTGTATTTCAAATCATGTTATCATTCTATGCACACAAACTGTAGAAGAAGCATCATGCCAAAACATGACCTTTTCAAATAAAGGAATTGAGAAATGGATCCTTCCACTTCCACAGTTACTTCACATAGCTTCTCCAGATAAAATACATGCTTTTTCCAGCCCTAAAATACAGTTCAGTGTCTGCTTTCTCACTAGAAATGGCATTTTTTTTCCTTTCATCCCTATGGCAGTGACTACTTCCTCAAAATTATGTTGGTACTACATGAACTAAATCCCCTGGACCTGCAGTAATGAAATCACTTAATAAAGAGTGTCTTCACAGAGATGCCTCCACCATAGTGTTAGCACAACTCGGAATTTTATCTGTTTTTCTTGAACATTGAAATTGTTACTTACACATGAGTTTCTCTGCTTGTCTCAGCAACATAAGTATTTATTAATCTGCCATTCCTCAATTCTGCTGTCCCAAGTCACTCAGGAGAAGACTCTGAACCCACAGATGTCCAGCAAAAGTTTGCCAGACATTTCCTAGAAGTCAACTTGCAATAGATAGTAAATACTGAGATTTAGACTTCACGTCTGTCTGAAGACTACTTATTTTTCACATGCAAAGTAACTATGAGAGTGGAAAAATAAAGAGAGAAATAAAATCAGTGACTTGAAGATTGCATGGGAAAAAGAAGCATGATTAGTCATTAATGAAAACAAAAAGAAGTATTAAACCAAGGCAAGGCAGTACAGACACAGACACTGTGATTGTGAAGGCAGATGGAGGATGTCAGAATTAGAACAGCTGCTGAGAGCTGATGATATCAAATTTGCATTCAAATTCAAGCCTGAGTTTTCTTAAGAAGTACAGACTGTTTTCAGAGTAGAAGGCAGACAAGAACCCTAAAAATCCCACAAGCATCAAAACCTAAAATAACCACCAAGTTCCTTAGAAAAAAATTAGAGGAAGTTAGAAAACTACAGAAAATAACGCTTACATTCTTATTTGAAAACACGCAACTTCACTGATCTTTAAGTATCACTATAAAAGAAGACTTTTTTTCCTCAAGAGAAGTTGCTGCATCGACTCTGTAAGCATTAATGAATAGTTTCAGCCAACAAGAATGGTGAGGTTTATACTGTTTTAAGGTATTCCGCTCAACAATTACAAAATATTTCCACATTTTTCTAGTTAGAAATGTAGCTTCTTAAAATGGCCTGCTCCAGTCAGAACTTGCCACTGTTTATGAAAGAGCTCCATTTCTGTTCAGCTTCAGGCAGTTCTAGTTTACTTTCCAAAAATTGTTTCTTCCATCAAACAAAAACCCCCTAACCTGCATCAACAGCCACTCTGGAGGGATCCAGAGTAGGTGGCTTCAATACATACATATATAAGCAAACAGCAGTGACAAGCAAGTTGCAGTCATTCAGGAAAACAAAAAGATGCGAGCTTTCACTGGCAGAACACTCACTGCATCCTGATGTAGCTCCAAATCCACAAGTTCAGTCCCAGTTAGTGCACTTACTACACAGGCTGTCCTCAATTTTTCCCACTTCAAAGTGGCTGGTGAAATGGATTGGCAAGTCCAATAGGTAATGAGAACCACATTGCTTATTTCTCTATCACAAAATGCCTATTGAAACATATCTTGATCTTACCACCATTTAGACTTAGGCTTTGGTCCTTTAAGGTTTGGGGAAGGTCAAATATAGAATTAATGTAAAAATCTTTTTATTCTGACTGGTGATAAGCAACTTTAATAAGATCACCTTGGGTGTCAGGTCAGCACAAGCATTTCAGCTTACAGCTCTTCACTAGGTCAGGACTTCACTTCCCATAGAACCAAATACAATCAATCACAGACTTAGAATCCCAGTTTGGAAGGGACCACAAGGATCATCTGGTCCAACCCTCGTAGGTAAAGCATGACTTAGATGATGACACAGCACCTTGTCTAGCTGAATCTTCAGTGCCTACTAATGCAAAATACTGTTTTAAGCTAATACATGATACAGATATTAACTTTAAAACCAGCCAGTAAGCTCTTAGCCTTCAACAAACAAGATAACCACAAGTCCTGACTTTTTAGATTCAAATTACTTAATAAAGCTGCATATAAACATTTTAATAATGCCATATAATACTGTGATCACCTACCACCCTACCAGCAGTCATGGAACAACACATGTCATGGCTACACTAAACACACCTAAGATTTGGCAAAGATTTTACTCATGACCCTTAGTTACATTTAGTTATCAAGGCAACTTAGCTAGTTAGCTTTTCAGTAAATCACACTAATAAGATTTTTTCCAGTGTTCAGTTGATTATGATATCCATTGATCAAAACCCCTTGAAGACAAAACATAAGAGTTTTACGGCAGCTTTGCAACATCTCAAACCCTCAAAAGCATCACAGATTACTTACAACATGTAAGAGGGCAAGAAACAGAGATATGTTTAAAGGCACAGCAATCTTGCAGGGATTTGATCCTCTCCTGACTATCTTCCTACATTTTGTAATTCCTTCAACTCACACTATGTTTTGTTCAACTTTAATGAAAGCATTAAAATGAAGCTAATTTGGACATCCAAAACCAGCACTAGAAAATACGTTACTGCTTTTCTTCCAAAGAGATGGGTTGTCTAAACATTCTCCCCTTTTACACAGGAGCTCTCTTCTTCCTTGCACAAAGTCACATCACAAAGGTTTTGGGGAAACAGCATTTAGAACAGGTTCAGTCAAGTTCTTTACTGAAAGATGCATGTGCCGCTATGGGACTTCAGAGAGTCCTGAAAGGTGTACATTTCTAATCTCTATCTTAATCCTCTCATCAGTTCTCACAACGACACATACATCAATCTCCTCTGCTTCTGTCCAGCAGCATGGATAACAGAGAATTATTTTTAGACTAGGTGTAATTCCCTGTATCCAGAAATAAAATACCCACTCTCCAACACATCTATTTTGCCACCATTGCTGTCACCTTCTGATAATACCAAAGCCATAGTTGGGTTCTGTAAGACAATCTCTCTGTACGGATGAATTTACATTCTGCTTCATATACTTTTACTGGGCTAGTGAAGAGACTCTGGCAATGGTGCATTATTCCATGTAGAAACAGCACTTCTCTTAACTTGTTTCCAATCTCAGACAAAAGACTTAGCTCAGACTCTGCAATGCTGTTAACGGTTTGCACCATGAAGTCTTGTTACACTGCTGAACAAAAAGCCAAACACTGCAGGCTTCCATTTTCCTTGACTTGAAAACATTTGCCAGCATGGATCAGATGAAAATGCAGACTTCTCTGAGAACCAATACCAACTTTCTCATAGAAACAGCTACTTTGATTTTGTACAACTGTTCCCACTGCAGCTAACATGAGGAAGTAAATGCTTAAATTGCACATATTCAGACTTCATTAAAACAGCATTTAGCAGATCGTTTACAACACTGTTAGGTATAAGCAGTATGCTCCTATGCTCTTGACAACTGAAGTGAAAACCAACAGAAACATCGTTTAAAAAGGCTACATTCCTCATCCTAGGAAATAGATAATTCAAGTCCTGGAATACCTTAGAATACTGCTTTTCAGCAAGTCTGACTCATATGGAGTACTAGATCTAAAAAACCCCAAACTAATAGACCCCACAGAACAGACCCAGGATAGCCAAGATCTTATTTCAGAGAAGATCTTACAGAAAACTGTATTGTTCTGCATGCCATCTCTAAAACTGCATCGTATTGAGAAGACTTCTGCTATTAAATAACAGAGTTTTCACTTATAGAGGAAACCAGAGCAGAGCAAGATAGGTCTTAATCATTCATTAATTATCTATGTGGTGACAATCTGAACTAAGACCAAAGTTCAGATATTTTGCATATGAAAGTGACAACAATATTAGACATTACAGGACTGCGGGAAATTCTTTACAATGCTGGATGAAAACTACTCCTATTTTTGTTTAAATAAATGATCAGAATTTTAATTAGAGACATTTATCATCACATAAAAAGAAAAGCCATGCATAGTATGTACAGACAAAAAGAAAGAGGATTGGACTCTACCGTTACAGGTTTCAGATTCTCAGATATAATCTGCTCAGGCCTCACTTTATGGTGGTATTACTGCTAGAGGAATCAATTCTCCTGGGGTGATCCTTCAGTTTCCCAGACAAAAGTCCTCCGACAAAAAAAATCCATCCACCCGCTCTTCTTATCCATGAGAGCAAACCTTACCCTCTTGTCACGGTTTAAGCGCAGCCAGTAATTCAGTACCAAGCAGCCACTCGCCCACTCCCCCCTTCCTTCCCCCCGCTCCCGAAGAGATGGGGAGGAGAAACAAAAGAATGTAACTCCCACTGGTTGAGATAAGAGCAGTCCAGTAACTGAGGTATAACACAAACCACTGCTGCTACCACCAATAATAATAATGACAAGGGAAATGACAAGGGGAGAGAATACAACTGCTCACCACCCGCCGACAGACACCCAGCCCAACCCGAGCAGTGATCTAACCCTTCGTGTAACTGTCCCCAGTTTATTTAGTGGGCATGAACGTGCTGTGGTATGGAATACTTCTTTGATCAGTTTGGGTCAGGTGTCCTGTCTCTGCTTCCTCCCCTCCCTGGCAGAACATGAGACTTTGAAAGTCCTTGGTCAGAGTAAACATTACTGAGCAGCAAGTGAAAACATCGGTGTTATCAGCACTGTTCTCAGGCTGAAAGTCAAAAACACAGTGCTGCACCAGCTACGATGGAGAAAAATGACTGCTACTGCTGAACCCAGGACACCTCTTCAAGCTCAACAACTATACTCTCTTACAATCCCACTGCAGCCTCCTAAATGTGAACTCTTCCTACCTTCCTACTGCATGCTCCAAACTGGCTCAGGACTACCTGCTATTTACTTTACTTCTCTTTACTGTGTGCCCATCTAGCGCTTAATCCGACATTCCCTACTTCAGTCCTACTTTAACATTCCAAACTGAAAGTTAAGTTACAGATACTCAATAGAGTGAGGACAGAAAGGAACATAATTACCTCCGGCAGCTCCCAAAACGGTCACAAGGCTAGTGCTACCACTATAATCTTTGGAGTGATGCATCGACAAGTTCGTTAGAGGTGGCACAGTCTGGGAGACTGTGGTCTTGATGGTTTATAACCAAAACATTAGGTATTTTTGGTAAAACCATAAATTGTTTCTGCTTTGGCCTAGTGTAAGCCCTCTGAACACACCACGAATTCAATGCAATTGAGAACTGATTTACTCTACAGATACACAGTTAACCAAGCTGTCTCAGACTCATACCTCATACTTCAAGGCAGTTTGTATATAACATACATGATGCATTCTCAGAAAGGTGTACAAAACCACCAAAAATTATCCAGACATATATGCTACCTGGAAAAAAAACGACAAACAAGCTGGACTTATGGGAGATAAAGCTTAATACAACCTGCATGCAACTATCAGTTCTGAGTACTATAAACTAAGTCCTACTTAAGAGAAATCTTTTGTCTACTTAACTTGAAGACCCCATTTCCCAGTGACATGTAAGGCAAGCTTGTAGAATGAAAGCAAGTAGCTTAACATAAAGTTCCAGACAATTCAGTTTGATAAAAATCAAACATTTATATTCCAAACATGTCTATACTTGCTGCTGTTTTCATTCTTCTTTTGGAGGTGAGGGTGGGACTTTGTTTGTTTTTTCTAAGATTAATTCTGCAAGTCAAAATAGTAACTTTTTTGGAATAACAGACAGCAATTAAAAATTCAACATTGAACTTTCTGACATTGGCCCATAAATATTTTATGCTAGAAGTAACGCTAAATATATGCAAGTCTGCACAACTGGGGCTTTATTTAGTTTTATTTAGCAATGAGCTGGAAAACAGCTTTTACAGTAAATTTTGTTGGGAACTGCTTCCTAAACATCAAGTAGACAAGCAGACAGCCAGAAAACAATGATAAAGAGATTCAGTTTGGAGCATATTCTCTTAGTACTCTTCCTACCAGTCTTGTTCCTGCAGTGCCATTTTCTTTTACATCTCTTACAGCTACTGAAATCAGTTGACAGTTGGCATCCAATATTTAAGTAAGTCATTAGACCAACTTTTCAGCATCGCACTAATTCAGGAAGGCATGGCTCCTTAGGGGTTTGGGGGGTCTTTTCCTGTATTTGCAATTAAATCATATATAGAATTCATTTAGCATTTTTCATATAGTAACAAACATTTGAGGCCATTTGAATGTGAAAAAAAGGTCAGGACTCCTGAGATTAAAGTACCTGAAGCAGCAGTGGGGGTGCTTCACCAACAACACAATCTTTAAGGTACAACGAACAATTTGAACATGCTGAGATTTTAATGTTAAATACACTGTATTCTTGGAAGCAACCAAAACCCAGTATTTGTTTAAAAATGAAGGAAAAAAGCAAGACACCTGAAACATACACAACATGAAAGAATTCCCTATTAGGAGAAATCCAAAGGATGCTTTTTGAAGGCAGGCCTTGAGAACGAGTAGACTAAGTCTGAAATTAAAGAGAAAACCAAAGACAAGAACAGTGTTTGGGGAAAGGGAGAGAAATTTTGCTTTTGTCTGCTCTTTATAGTGAAAGCTCACTCAAAATCTAACCCAGGTTAATGAATTCTCAGGTATGAAGTTACAGGGTTTTGTTTTATTCTCGGTCATCTCACATTCCTGAGCAACTGTGTTGAAAAAGACTCTACCAAAAACTCCTCTTTGAAACTGTACTTTGTTATCCTTTACCTTCTGCCTATTGAGATCACTGTATAAAGTTAGCACAATTTTAACTCCAAAAAAATAACTTAAAGTCAAGGAATGCAAATCCACAAGTTTTTCTAAATGCAAAATCAGCACCATTTATAGCAAATGTTGCTGTCAGAAAGGATGTTGTGAAAGTTCCAGCTTCAACATTATCTCAGCTATCAGGCAGATTCTACATCTGCTTCTCTGACAAAAACAGACACAGCAAACAAAGCACAGTGCAAACACATTACCGACAGTGTTCAAACCTCAGCCTGTTATATTTAGACATTCACGGAGTTTAGGTAGAGTAGACACGGCACTAATATTCAGGCTCCTAAGGCTTTTCTTATGAGCCTTTCACACATTATAAGTTTGGAAAGTTGGCTCAGTAAAAGCAAAGCCTACAATGAAGAGGATAATGAAAACAGTTTGGCAACATTCACCATAAATTCAGAAATCTTTGACAACCACAGCTATTCCATGATTGGATTTTAACAGCAATTTAAGCATACAGGCACTATAAGAAACCTGCAGAGGAAATTTTGACAAGGGCATGTGACAGGTCAAGGGACAATAGCTTTAAACTGACAGAGGGGAGACTGAGATTAGACCTTAGGAAGAAATTCTTTCCTGGGAGGGTCATGAGGCACTAGCACAGGCTGACCAGAGCAGCTGTGGCTTCTCTGTGGCAGCTGTGGCTGCCCCATCCCTGGCAGCGTTTAAAGCCAGGTTGGACAGGGCTTTGAGCAATATGGTCTAGTCAAAGGGGCTCCTGTCCACAGCAGGGGTTTGGAACTAGGTAAGATTTAAGGTCCCTTCCAACCCACACTATTCTATGATAGGATACAAAAGGTCCCTTTTTCCATCTTCATGAAAGAGTCACCTGCCTGATCAATCTAAGAACCCCAGAAGTGGTTTGTAATAAACACACAATTACTCCTGAATAATCAAAATCTGATCAATTGTGATGTGAGCTAGCTACTCAAACTGAATATGCAGAAGTATAGTGCCCTTTATAGCTCTGCATTATCACAAGATAGAAACACAGGATCAACCAGGTTGGAAAAGACCTTCAAGATCATCAAGCCCAACCATTTTCCAGCACTGCCAAGTCCACATTAAAACCATGCCATTAAGGGCCTCGTCTATATGGTTTGTGAACACTTCCAGGGATGGTGATTCTGCCGCCGCCCTGGACAGCCTATTCCAATGCGTGACTGCCCTTTTGGGGCAGTCATTGTTCCTAATATCCAGATGTTAGTAACTTAATTTTCTGTCAGTAACCATTAGTGATAACACATAACCACTGTCAAAAAATTACAGCCCAGTCACCGGTGCTCTTGCAGTACATTCCGTTACTCTTGAATACGCATATTTTTTCAAAATCTACCTCCATGCAATGAAAAATTAATATTCAGGTCAACCAACATGATAAATATATTTGTGTTGCATTTGTCTTTGGTTTGTAAGGATTTGGGAGTTATTTTCAGTTTGATGTGTGCATGAACTTCAAACCATTTACACAAACAACAACATGAGAGTAATATTAAAGGCACTGCTACGTTTCTTTCACCTGAGTTTGGATGGTAGAGAGCATCTCCAATTGTTACTTACAGACAACAGAAGAATTTCAGTTTGGAAAAATTAAAGAAAGCAGCTTCTGGATGTTGAATACAGAAAATAATAGTAATAATGTTAATAAAGCTGCAAACTTCAGTGAACACTGGATCAAGACCAATGTTCTACTTCAAAATTTTTTGTCTTCATTATTAAATGTCTGAAATACATTAGAAGTATCACAAGTGTACTGAAAATTAACACAGCCCTCCCTCTAAGCAATAAAGGTGTTGATATGAAAGAAGCTGCAAGTTTACTCGAAATTGCATTCATATGTAGGTACTATATATGTTAAGTAGAAGTTATATATGTGTAGATTTTTATCTATTCAATGAACATGGGACTAAACCCACATCATCTGTATCATATATATAACCACTGGGAAACCATTCTCACTCATATATTACTCTAACTCCAAAACTTTGGTCAACAGCAACGTCAAAATGACTGTGTGGCATCGTTGTTATGAACACAAAGGAGAACTGTTAAAGGAGAAAGCACCACCCTATCTTACCTATTTTTCATTATTAATCATTCTTTAGCAGGCAACAAGCGCTTAAAAAGGTAAAGGTTTTTGATTGGAATCTCCCAATGTTGAAATTCCTATTGGGAATCTAAGGACAGGGTTTTTTCTTTCCTATGTTGTGAACACAAAGTGCTCTAGGAGTACTGTTCTAGTTTGAACACTAGATTTGATTCCAAAGCTGCCACATGGCATGTTTTTCTTAGTAACCTGCATAATCTTATTGCTAGCCATGCTCCAAGACAACACTATAGACCTGTACTGATCCAGATAACATGTCACCTTGACCTGATTCATCTCCTCTATAATGCTTAAAGCAAGAGCACTTATACCTCCCCTCAAGATGAGTGAATCTATTTATCAAATTGGTTATATAAATCTATTGCATTGCCTTGAAAAGTCAACTTCAGAACATGGAAGTTCTGAAATAGCAAGTGAGAGGTTGCTTGGCAATCTGATTTCCGTCCTCATGCTTCAGCATTACTTTAGACTAAAATTCTAATCTCTCTCCTTATTTACAGAATAGATCCACTGAAAATGAATAAGCAGCAAGTTCATGGCACGGCCAGAAGCTAAAGAAACTCAAACTTCTGAGCATTACACACTAAAGCAAGTTTCAAAGTCAGAACAGCCATATTCATCTCCCTCTTTACAGAAGGGTTTAGACATTGATGACAACCATGGCAGGAAAATCTGACACAGACCCTTGAATGCAGAATTTCCAGCCTATTTAGTGCTTAATATAACAAAAATATCTTAAATAATCATTTTGTCAAACAATTTGTTGTACAGACAGGGATTAAAAGTGAGGAAGTTGGTGAGGGTACATTCTCTGCCAATTCTGTTCAAAGTAGAGGAAAGCCTTACTTCCTCTGCA
>JAOEHY010045651.1:27500-39041 GCA_025447955.1 Psilopsiagon aurifrons
GGCTTTAACCTGACAGAGGGGAGATTTGGATTAGACATTAGGAAGAAATTCTTCCCTGTGAAGGTGCTGAGGTCCTGCACAGGTTGCCCAGAGGAGCTGTGGCTGCCCCATCCCTGCCAGTGTTCAAGGCCAGGTTGGATGGGGCTTGGAGCTATCTGATCTAGTGGAAGGTATTCCTGCCTGTGCAGGGGTTTAGAACTGGATGAGCTTTAAGGTCCCTTCCAACACAAACCCATATGTGATTCTGTGATCATCTTTAACCAGTGCTATGCAGCCTGCAGCACCCTTACAATTTCTAAAATTTCCCACTGTTTTTAGCTTCAATAGGTCCATGATATTCAGCAACATCACCAAAGAACTGTCATTAAATGGTATGTTCAATCATCTTCCTACAAGATGCCCAAAAAATGTTAGATAAGCTGCAGTTCTTCCTTCTACCTTACTATGGGACCCCTCTAGCACATGAGCTGATCAAAATCAACTTGCGTATGAAGCTTCCACAAATTCAGTGGGAAAAGACCCTATTTCAGCCATTTCTGGAAAGACATCAAGACGGGGTTTAATTTAGTCACGAATTTCAGCAAGAGAACAGTACAGAAATTCTGAATCTGAAGTTAGGGGAGATCAATGACTTCAGTTATGCTGAAGCATTCAGATTTTAAACAAATGACTTAGATCTGGCACCCAACTAGCAATCGTTTGTTTAAAAAACTGGCTTTAAACTGAAAAGCCAAAACTGAGCATAACATTTCACTTCAGAAATACTTAGGTTGAAAAGCCCAAATCCTGGGGGTAAAAACTAACTGCATGCTTTTCCGGCCAAACTCTTTTTTTGCTCACCTGCCAAGGCAAATAACGAACATTTTTGGTATTTTTCCCTTGTAGGATTGAGTTTCACATACTACGTCTTCAGAATTCATTGCAAGACTACAATACAGATCCCCTACCAGGACAGTTTTAGTGTGGGATGCTAGGGCATCAGAGCTTGAATCCTCATCAGGTCGGTCATATCCATACCTCTGATAACTAGGAAAGGTTCTGATCTGACAGCACTATGCCCCTGGGTTGCCAAGTCATGAAACAAGCCCTCTTCCGGGTGGACTCAAGACAATGTCACCTTCAAATTTCCTGTTGTGTAACTATGGGTATTCTGCCTGAATGGCACAATTCCTCATCCACATTAGCTCCATTTCAGCCATTTCATTTGCCATTTAAGATTTTAGTAATTATGGGCTGCTAAAAGGCTGCAGAAAGGCCAGCTCAGAGGACTACAAGGACAGCCAGGAGCTCAGCCGTCATGTCTTGTGATCCTGGAAATCTCAGCACCTCATTTTCGAAGAGGGATCAAGCTTTACCAGTAACTCCTCCAGGCAAGCTCCACCTGTAGGTACAGCGGCAATTCCCTTTTTCTCAGTAGTGACTATGTTTTCAGTAGAATTCATTACTGAGATTTCTGATGCAAACGGCTTTTATGAAGTTAAGGCTGAAACACTGAAATGATTCAGCAACATTTGGATATACTGGAAAATTCACTTCTGTTCCAAGAGTTAAAAGAACTTTGACTTTTATTCTGATGAGTTTCACTGCTAAGGAAAGAAATAAATGTCTGACAGATAAAAGGTCACAGGGCTTGACTGAGCAGCTAATGAGACAGTCTGCAAACCCAGCTAGAGTCATCTCATTTTCCAGTAGGTGTTGCCTGCTAAGAACTACAACAGTTTTGAACAGGCATTTGACAGCTGAAAACACTCATCTTGGTATTACAGAACAATAAATCCTGAAAACTTCTGCTTTCAAATGACTGAAGGGAAATTAAGTCCATGGAATTTTCTACAAGAAAGTATCACAACAAATGTATTCCCTTATGTGAACAGGTATCCATGACATGATTTCAAAAAGTATCTATGAAAATACTCTAGATTGGCCAAACTACACATAAAACAGAAGTTATTTGAAGGGAGGGGAGGTAGTGAGAATCTATCTCCACATGCCTCCAGGTATTTGGAGTAATATACTCCTCACAAAAAAATTAAAACTTCCTCTTGTGATCACTTGGATGCAACCTCAGACATCTTTGCCCTCAATATGGCATTGACAATTGGAATGTGATTAGACACTGCAACTGCAATGCTGCCTTGCCATACCCAGATATGAAATGCTAAAGTAGAAGGTAAAACAGCCACAGCTCTGACACTGCAGGGTTTCAGCACAGGCTAGCAAAGATTCAGAGAAAAAAGATCAAGAAAAGGAAGTCATGTTGCAAAGCTTTATTGTGTTTTGTCACTGTTATTTGAAAATAACCAGAGGCATCCCTGGAAGAGTCCAAGGCCATGCTGGAGCAGGCTTTGAGCAACCTGGTCTAGTAGAAGGTGTCCCTGTCCATGGCAGGGGGTTGGAACTGGAGGAGCTTTAAGGCTCCTTCCATCCCAAACAAGTCTGTGATTTTACAATTTCTAGCAGAGCAGGAGCCACATTCAAGCCAAAATGTTTCATTGATCAGCCACAAGACAGAAAAGCCATGGAGTAGTACTGGTAACTATCCCCATAGCAAATCTTTAATATCACACAGATGTACTATTTTACTCAGTATGAAGGTATACATTTAGATTGTACAGATTGCAGAAAATAAAACACAAATGTTTTCTATAAAGCAGCAGTTATAATCTATTGCTCCATTTCATAACATAACTTTTGTTGATTTTCTAAAGTGAATTAAGAACAGGCTTTCTAATAAGCAGTTGTGCATATTGCTGGTTGTTTGTTTTTTCGAATTATCACTTAATGATACTTACAGAAGCCATTAAAAATGCATGGCAGTCATTCTAGCCAGTATGAAGTGTTGCACTTCATTTAATAACTAAAATGTAATTACCTGCATAAAAAAAGCACAAGATAGCATGAACACTGATAACTGAATTTAACATGGCTTTGTTCTGAATTTTGAGCACTGTAAATTATTGTATATTACATCAGTTACAATCCTGAAGTATGGATAACTCATCAGGACAGAAAGATGTGATCTCGTGTCACACTGATACAAGAAGCACATTCTGTTAAAGTATCGCTAGGGAGGAAAGGGTCTATTTTCCATTTCCGTACTTAGGATTTGCCCTGCTCCCCAATGAAGACAACAACAATTTTAACATTTGCTTATCTGGAGGTTGATTTCAGTCCTTAGAATCTGATCCAATGTCCAGAAGAAATACTTGCACAGGCCTCCGCAGACTGTACAGCACTATGTTAAGCTTTACAGCATATTGAGCCTCCTCTCTGGCAGTGTTTAATTAGTGAACAGGTCTGGCTGATTCTATAATAATTTGATCATGTGTCCATGCCTGATGTACATCACATGCATGTGACTGGATGTGCTGGTCTTAACAGGTAGTAACAATAATGCGACCATACACTAAAGAAATAAAATTGTCTAGAGAGGGTAAGTCAAATCTAGTTACTGATAGCCGCAACATTTATTTACAGAAGAGACAGGAGCCTTAAAATAAGTTTATTAACTAAATTCCAAGGGCCCACATCATGTGACAACCCAATCTATTATTATACAAAGTGTTGCTGAGTGCTGACAACTTATCTATGTGCCAAAAGAATTCCTTTCAAAGAGAAAGTAAGTTGGTACCAGTGGTACTTCAGAGCCACATTCCTTCTGTTCAATCTTCAGAACATTAAATACAGACTGTATAAGTTATGCCAAAACAGAAAGTACTATGTTCTCAGAAGCACTGTCCAGTGCTTCATTTCATTGCAATTTAAAAAAAATCAAACATTTATCCATTACACTATTTTCCTAAAGCTTTTTTCTGGAAAGTAATGCAGTGTAACCAGGGAAGACCACACCAAACAGCATGTAGACAAAAACAATGAGAATAACTGATACAATAAAACAAGACAGCCTAAACTCTGCCTGTAGTAAACTCAAACTGGAAGCTTTACAGCAATAGCAAACTAACAGCTTGCTATTCCACATAAGAGGAACACTCACTGCACTGGAGGTGTGCCACTGAACCTAGAATGATCTCAGGATGCAGCACACCCAAGGCTTCTCAGTACACTGCTCTTTCAGGAGGCCTGGCTGTACCCTTCCATAAAGGGATCACTCACCAGAATTTGAGATAAAAAATCATAAACACTACAAAGTCTTTGTCAGAATTTATACCTGAATCTGACCTTAATTTGTTTCCCAATTATGTTAAGCAGGCTCACTTGATTGCATACAGAAACAAATCATGCAGGTACTCAGAGAGAGAAACAAGTGATTACTGTCTGCTTAACCAATAAAAGACTTCACTCTGAAACCAATAAAACCAACAGAATTATGATAAAACTTAAACTATTAATTCAGAGGGAGTACAGATGGTCTACTTTATCAGTTAGGGTTGAATTTCTTTTTTAAACTATTACTGTTGCTACACACTATCAATTTTCTATTCTTATTTCACTTCAGTGTTTTTTTCAACAGACGTTTCTCCCATTTTTCCTTCCCTTTCTCACATGTGTTCCTTTCCAGCAACTATTCCCTTTACCCTTTAAACAAGTCTTTGCAGAAAATTCCAAGGGAACAATCTAGGTAGAAAAATGAGATTCACAATTTCAAATACAGAACTAGGAAATATCCATCTATTCCCCCTCCCATATCTCCATCATGTAATTACAAATCCCTGTCTCCCTTCCCTATTAATAAAATATACACTAAAAAGGAACAGAAATTGCTCTTCTTGATCATCTTATTTGTCAGCATACCCAGAAATGCACCGTGCAATCTGTTGTTGCAATATGTAAGCAAACTTTAAGTAAGATATAAGACTATTACACATAAATCAGGAAATGAGCAAGTCACACTCACAGGCTGTAAAAAGCAAACCGCTACACTGTGAACGGAAACTTCCAGTCTGAAAAGAGCTGCTATTGTTACAGCAAGATGAAGATACAGTATCACAAACCAGTAGTTACAAGCTCTACAAAGCATTCTAAAATAAACTGCAATTTTAAGAGTCACATTACACTACTTTCTTCCTCCTTTATTAGGAAGCAAGTCTATTAAGAGATAATCACAGCTAGCCTCACATAAGAACAAAACATTGAAGACTGAGCTACTTATTCTGAAGGAGTCAAGAATAATTTCTCAAGGGCTTATTATTATTATTCTAAATGATCCTTTCGCAACAATAGGCTGTACAAGTGTCTATTCATGCCAAAAATCCAGGGAGCTGGTGAACCATCTCATCCCCTTCTCCATGAGAAAATGCTGCACTCAAAAAGATGACAAGAAGTAAGACTTCAGTCATAGAATCATAGGATGCTTAGAGTTGAAATGGACTTTCAAGATCACCTAGTTTCACCCCCCCCCACCACAGGCAGGGACACCTTCCTCTAGACCAAGTTGATATAAGCCCCATCCAACCTGCCTTGAACACTGCCAGGGATGGGGCAGCCACAGCTTCTTTGGGCACTCTGTGCCAGGGCCTCAGCACCCTCACAGGAAAGAGTTTTTTCCTCATGTCTCATCTCAATCTCCCCTCTGTCAGGTTAAATCCATTCCCCCTTGTCCTGTCCTTACAGGCGCTTGTCAAAAGCCCCTCTCCAGATTACATGTAGTCATTCCAAGCAACTAATTTGGACTAGCATAAACTCTGTTTATGAAGTCCACTAGCAGTACACTTTAATCTAAAAAAAAAAAAAATAATAAAAAACAAACCTCAAGCACTGAACTGGACACTCTCAGCAACATAAGGATGCACCACTTGTAGTCAACACACAAGTAAAAGGAGTATACGCTTAAGTAAACAAAAAATGCAAAGTAAAATTGCAACTGACAAGAATTTAACGGCAGAAGTGATGCAAAGTCATATAGATCATCATGTTGCAGTGGGAGAAGAAAAAGCTGTTGTAGCTCCTGTTTTATTTTAAGCACAATCATTAAATTAGTCATAAATTACGAGAAATATGAACTTGCACAATGTAAGCCTCCCATCCCTCCCCACCGTCTCACATGAGACTAAAACGATGATAGTTGCCACTCATGATAAATGACTTACAGAGAACACTAGGTAAGTGATAAATTACCCCATTTTGCTAAACAGCAATTTTAATTCATTTCTAAAATGGCTGGACCATGCAATTTCCTCACTAATTTTCAGTTCCTTTTATTTAATCACATAGAGTATGCACTTGAAAAAGCAAATGTGCAAATGGGGAGGGAGAGTGAAGCGAGCAGGAGTTTTTCGGAAGGATGCCATCTTAGTGTACACTGAATACTAAACTGCCAGAAGATGAAAATAAGTGGATCTTTTTCCTCCAGTCACTCATTAAAAGTAGATTATAAAGTCCTGCAGTTTATATATATCACAGTGATAATGCCTTTCATATAATTACTCAAAACCTCAAAGTTTGACATCATTTTAAAGGCATTCTTGTTAAATTAAGAATAAACTAGAAAATGCCAAGTATACTTAAAACTTCTATATCCACAGACAAAGCTAGTCTAACCTCTTAAAACTCAATTAGGGATTCTGTTAAAGACTCCCACTGACTTTGCCACTCAGCTGGAAAACACAGATTCAAAGAATCAGAGCACAGAGGCTTTTAATGTCAGATTGCTCAGAGAAAACAGCATTGTTAGAAAAATAGACATTGCAGTACTAAAAATAATAGTTTTGATTTTTCTACCTATAAAGCTTCTGCAAATGCAGGTTTTAAAAATCAATCTGTTTTGAGTGATGGCACAGAGGAAGTCAAGTTCCTCCTCCCCATCCTGGGCTGGCGCTCCTCTGCCTGCATCTTAATATCTCATTATAACCCATTCTTCTTAAAATAAAGTTAAAGAACTATTACATTAGTCTCAAAGGCTAAAAAAAAAACAACAACCCCCAAACAACAACAACAAAAAAAACAACTACCTTTTTTTTTTTAACAGAATAAATTCTGGATATATAAATACCTCAAAACTTTTCAAAGACAAACAGACCATTAGCCAAAAATACTATTTGAGCTTCAGCATCGTAATGCACTGTCACATGGCTAATTCAGCCAAAAAAGTCTTTCTTTATATAAGGCCTTCTATGAGAAGCAGTAACAGGAGCAATATGGATTCTTCCGTTATATGCGGCATTTCTTTTGGCACCTTATCCTCAGAGCTGCCTTCAGCCCCCATCAGTAACTAAATCAAAAGAAACCAAACAAGCTACAGGAACAGAAAGCTTTTCCACTCCTCTTTCTCCACATGCCGATTTCACCTGTAAATACTTAGTGCATTTTTATATATCCTGTCCAATCAATCATCAAAAATGAACCCCAAAATATCCATAACATGCTTTTTCTTTTCCCTTTTTCTCCATTATCAAAATCTAAAGTAAAATCAGACCAATTATTGACAACTTTTATGGTAATTGTTTTCTTCCAAAAAAGGGCACCAGTAGAATTTCTCATTTAGTGAGGAAAAAGATGTATCTATTTTACATTGGTTTGATTTGAACAATATGTATTGAATTTTAATACCTAATAAAATGGAGTATAAATTCAGATTACCTTCCTTCAAATGTTAAATTGCCTGATGATCACTGCACTGAGTAATGAAAATTGGGTTTATATTCCTTTTATGAATGTAGCTGGCAGACAAAATTAAGCACAACACAAAAACTTAAGCAATTAGCATGGCACAGACCCTTCTTGATTTGGGCTAAGGACAACATTCTTCTCCAGAAAGAAAAATCTATTATGTACCTAGATCAAAGAACAGGTACAAATTGCTTATTTTAGAATGGAAGGAAATCAAATACTATTAGTAACTACCTGCATAATAACACTGACTCCTGTCAAGGTCATGGCCAGAAAGACAGCTGGACAGTCTCTATTTTACAGAAGAGATACACCCACAGTATTGGCACAGAACTGCCACCACCTGCACACGAAGGGTTAGGAACATTCAAAGGCAAATCCAGAGCATTTTTACATTCTATTGAAATGATTATTTCAAAGTTCAAATAAAAAACTCAAATGGCTTTCCAACACACATAAAAACTTAATGGCTATAATAGCGTTATTATAATATAATCTCTTAAGTCTGTAATATACCTTCCTAAAACCAGTTTGACCTATAACTTTTCCTGTTGAATCAATGCTGTCCTCTTACTCCCCCTTTCCCTTAGTTTTTCTCCTCCAGAGACCATTCTTGTTGCACTCTAATTCCTGCTGAGAGGCAAAGGCAGGCAAAGCCCAACACTGCTCTGTGTTCTCATCCCTCAGCAGCCACTGGAAATACCCAACCACAGCTGAAGATTAGAGTAAGCCTTAATAACAAAACCCTCTCTATTTGCATTCTGTGTGCAGCAATCAGATATACAAACAAAAACAGAAGTGGGGACATGTTCAGAGTACAGATAAAAGACCAGGTGAATTCAAAGTAATTCCCTGGTTTATCCTGGAAAACATGCTTACCCTGACACAACACAGAAGTCTGACAGACGATATACTGATATTCACATTAGACATCAGGAAGAAGTTCTTCCCTGTGACGATGGTGAGGCCCTGGCATAGGTTGCCCAGAGCAGCTGCGGCTGCCCCATCCCTGGCAATGTTCAAGGCCAGGTTGGACGGGGTTTGGAGCAACCTGGTCTAGAAGTTGTCCCTGCCTGTGGCAGGGGGTTGGAAGTAGATGAGCTCTAAAGTCCCTTCCAACCCAAACCAGTCTGGGATTCTAAGATTCTAACTTGTCTTCAGCAGCACACACTGATTTATTCCCATCTATGAATATCTAAGAGAAGTATATCTAAATTCATCTTTAAAGGACCATTTTACTCATGTACTGCAAAAATACAGAAGGTCTCCATCAAAGTCTCATTATCAAATCTGAGAAAAGCCAAGAAAATTTCTGCAAGTGGCAAAATAATCAGTATTATGTGCGGTATGCACTTAGTTTCTTGAAGCCTGACTAGCTCTTTTTCCATGAATTCAGTATTACCTACTGATCTTTATTTTTTCAGAAGTCAGAAGTCTTTGAAACTGCTTGATAAGGAGGCCTCCCTACTGAGATTACCAATAGTCTTTTTATAGAAGCCTGCAGTAACACTGTAAAAGCCAAAGAAGATTAGCAGACTATAAAAATAATTGGACTCCAGTGCTGCATTGACATTCCAAAGGAAAGATTTGCTGTCATGTCCAGGCCAAGTTATCTGCCGGTAAATTCCACTGAAGGCAGCACATTTAGACCACTGATACTTCATGCAATAAATATGCCTAAGATGATGAGACACATGCAGTGTCATAGATAAGTTGACAGATTTGCATCATTACCTGCATCTAACAAAACTTAAGATCTCATTGCTCAGGTGACAAAGGCTAGAAAAAAAGATAGAAAGAGTGACACTGTCAGAAATACTGATATCTGTCAGAAACATTAGATATTAAGAAGTTATTTCACTTCTTAAAGAATTTGCCTAAAGTCCAACATATTTCAAGATTAACTATTACTGCACAGAAGCTTAGTATTATTTACAGTCTCACAGAACCACAGACTGGTTTGGGCTGGAAGGGGCCTTAAAGCTCATTCAGTTCCAACCCCCTGCCACAGGCAGGGACACCTTCCACCAGACCAGGTTGCTCCAAGCCCTGTCCAACCTGGCCTTGAACACTGCCAGGGATGGGACAGCCACAGCTTCCCTGGGCAACAATGCCTTATGACAACGAATGGAAAACAAAGAAACCCTCCAAAGAACACTTTCATTAAAAACACAGTGAAAAAAGTAACATATCTTGCAAAGGATACTGAGAAGAGGTGACATATTCCACTGACAGGCAAAGTACGTAACTTTGAGATTTGGCTGCTCTTTCTTTTTCTAAGATCTAATTGCACACGAAGTCTAAAGTTTCTCTATGCTGCAAGGCATAAAGATTGGTTTCACCACAGCTGCTGGTACTCCACTAAGCTACTGGGCAGACGGGGCAGGAGAAGTAGTAATGGAGTCTGTATCCATGCATCAAATCTCTATCTCCTAACCAATGAGGAAAAAAAATGCAAGTGGAAAGAAAATGCAAGACTGAAGCTTGTGTCAACGAAACAGGAGCCACAGGCTGGCTCCTCATGCACAGCTTGAACATGACTGCTGGTCCCACACAAAACTACACAGAGTCAAGCAAGGACCAAGACTGAATTGACTACTCTCCAAGCAACTGCAGTATAGGAAGAATTCTACACAAACTCTAGGTATAACAAACCCCTGCAATCACTGCTCAGTTGTTTAGACAGCCAACCCCAGAGGCCACTTAGGTCTTACATTTACTATATTAAGAAAATGTCATGGCGCAGTACCTGGAGTGACAGGATCAATATACATTCAGGAAGTGTTTGTGCTGTAAGTTCCATGAGCTAGTAATTCAACCTTCTTCTATAACATTGTGTTTTCTTTGGATTGATGAATATTGTTTTGCTTTTCCAATATCTCTCATCATTTTACAATACCTTGAGAAAAATGAATAAAGCCCTTTATATGCAATACACAATTCTTGATTCTGAGTACACATCATTGGATTTCTAAAGCCATGTGATGATTACTCCGGATGCCTTCAAATTAATTAAATTAGAAGAGTTCTCACAAAACACACCAGCATTTATCAACTAAAACATCACATCAGTTATTAAGTTCATGAAGTTATTTAAATCTTTCTGAACTTCCACGGAAGAAGAGAAATTACTGCATCTAAGAAATCACTCTCTCATGGTCACCTGCACTTGTACCCACGGCTCCTGCTCCCTACAGGTTCACTATGAGGTTTTATTGCAAACCCCATGGCTTCAGTATTTAATAGGAACACGTGTTTAAAATGTTTAGCACTATTGTTGAGGTTGTTTTACTCCTCAGCATTCAAAAGAAACAATGGTACCGTTCAAAATGGTTTAAAATAAGGTTAAAAAAAAAAATAAAACCATTATCATTCTGCTTAATTGTCATTAAAGAAGAATACTGCAGACCTGCAGTCCACTCTTTCCTAATTCCCTTCTACTTGTATTTATTTTGATTGGATTCCTAGACTGAGATTTAGAGGTAAAACCATTTAACTCTAGGATGATTTGATTATTTTATTATACAAGGATTATTTGTTTGTACATTAGTCTAGGGCTATGGAGACAATATGCACATAGAAGTATTTCCATCTCATAAGTGGGAGCAGTGTTCATTTGTCTGCTAGCCATGAAATCACAACGGTCTGATGGATACAAGGGCAGCTCATGCAGCTCTTGTTCTACCTTGCTTACATTCCTGTCATTTCCCTACTCCCTCAGTATAATCAGCAACTTTTCCATGCTGCCATATAAGAAACAAATTGTTATTTAGGCACCTTTAAGCTCCTTGGCTTTATTTTCTATTCTTATCTTCCACTTTGTAAGCCTCTTTGTGCAAGCACAAACAAAAGCTGAACAACAGCCTGCGTTGGCACCCTTCCTATGGAGAGAGGCTGAGAGCTGGGCTTTTTCAGCGTGGAGAAAGAGGGTTTCAGGGAGACCTTATAACAGTCTTCCAAAACCTAGAGGGGCTG
>JAOEHY010045654.1:2649-16882 GCA_025447955.1 Psilopsiagon aurifrons
GGCGGCGGCGGAGCGGGCAGCCCGGCCGCCGAGGAGTGGGGCAGCCCCGCCGGGGAGCCGCCCGCCTCCCTGCCCAGCAGCACCTCCTCGGATGACTTCGGCAAGAGCAAGGCCGAGGACCGGTACTCGCTGGGCAGCAGCGTCGACAGCGGCATCCGCACCCCGCTCTGCAGGATCTGCTTCCAAGGGCCCGAGCAGGTGAGCCCGCGGGGGGCGGCGGATAACGGAGGGGCAGCGATGCTCTGGCCTGTGGGAACCGGGGCCTGCTGCTCGCAGGGAACAGGACCTCAAAACCCAGAGGGCATCTTGGCCTCTGCCCACGGCCTGGACTCCAGGATTTTGCGCCTCGGTGGTGTTTCCCAGGGAAATGTGGGGTGGAGGCTGGCTCCATGCCTGTCTGCTGCCCGGCAGCCTTGCCCCAGGCACCCATGCCTGGCCTCAGAGCCATGCAGCCCTGGCATGGAAGGGACTCTGTGGACTCCTTTATGGGGCACAGTGTATGTTGTCTAGGGGGCTTTTTGTCACCTCCTGGGTACCCAGTTGCAATGAATGCAGAAGTGATGCGAAAGATGTATTTAATGTGCTGTTCACTTTTAAAAATACAACTTCATTCTGTATAAACACATGGCAGGAGGCAGCCCCACTTCATCAGTGGTTCCCAGGGGATGGCTAGTAGGAGCTCTGCAGGTTTACCTCTGCTCCTGTGCCCCCAGTTGCACTAGCTGGAGGAGGAAGATGTCTGGTTGCATTTGGATCTGCTGAAGCTGCAGCCTTCAGATGCTTCTTTGTATAAACTGAGGTTAGGCCTGTCAAATTTTCCTCCACCACACAGGAGAATGAACCAAATGCAACCTCACTGGGACTAAGGTGCCACCCTGGGGTGTTATTCTCCATGTTTATGACAGTTCAAAGCAGTTCATGTATTTTCAGTCTGACAACTTCTTACAGAGATATACACAGTAATATTTGTACTCAATGTGACATAGCTGCAGGTGGCAAGGAAGGCTGCAGACCTCTGCTTATGAGATCAAGCCCAGACATGCCTTGTTACCTGTGATAAGGGATCCTTGCATGAGAAAGAGTTGAGAGGTTTGACTTGGCTGATACCCATTTCCATTTTAGGCACAGATCATGGCATGTAAGGCGATACATTCAAATCTTGAGCGAAACAGGCTTTGCCCCATGTCTTCTTTCCCCTTCATAGACCTGTGTGGTCTGTGAAAGAAAGCCAGTGCTAATCTGAGAGTGGCCATGCTCTAGGATACATCCTGCCCATCCCAAGGCTGCTCACGTCTATAATGCAGTGATTGTGCCTTCCCTTGTGTTGGTCTGAGGATGCTGGTTATGGGGGCCAGGAGGTGGGGAATGTGCTTCCATTCTTCTTTGGGAGAAGTGAGGCCTGCCACCAGCTTATCAGAATATCCACAGCCCTGCTGGATGTGTCATACCAAGGGTTCCATAGATCATAACTCAGTGTTCAATGAACTGTAGCCTTCTCTTATGGTTTATGCAGCTGACTGATAGCTGTGAGACATGGTTTTCACCATAGGCTTTCAGATGGGGGTGGGGGAAATAATTCTTTTTGAAGATGCTGTGTGCCTTCCTCACTTGACTATCTCCTCTCCATCTCTTCTAAAAGTTGGAAGCCATGCGACTCACTCCATAGGAATTTGCGTTATTCCACATTTCTAGTACTCTTCCTTGGCTTGCCATTCTGCCTGTGTACACGAGACATAGTGCCTGCAAGATTGGCTTATGTGTCTGTGCAAATAGAGCCTAAGCAGAATTAAAATAGAGGTAACTTGCTTCCTTGGAGAACATTAGTGCTTGAAAATAATTGGATGCTAATTCTCACACTGAAAACCTGTGTAGGTTGCATTGTGAAACTGAGACTTTTTGCTGACCATCTGCCAGCCTACCTGAGCGAGAAGCTGAGCAGACGTGACTGGCGTCTAATTGTGTTTCAGTAGGATTTCTCGTTTTTGCTTCTCACAATTTCTGACCGGTATAATAAGACATTGACAGCTGGATTCTGCCACTTGTCCTTGAGCAGCCCCTTATTCCATAAATACATTTTTCTTCACCAGCATGTCCTGAGGGGAATCTGAAAACCTTTTCCCTGCAGCAGCTGGGAGGTGCAAGTCGTTATGGAGGCACAAGTCCTCATGGAGGCCCAAATCATGGGATTTTAAAGCACATGTAGGTCCTGACACAGCTTCCTAGAAGAATGGTTCAGAATAACCGAGAGCTGAATCAGTTCAGCTGATGTCAAAACCTGCAGTTTGGTTTATTTGGCCCTTACATCAATAAAACACCAACAGGGCAAAATCCCAAATTCCTTGTTCCTTTTTACTATGGTGGTTATTACTGATTTAGCCTTTATTTCCCATCCATTTTCCAGCTCAACAGCTGAGCGAAGACTCTTCATGGTTTGGACCCTCACAACTATAAAAGTCATAGATGCACATTATTCTATTCCACCCCTGCCAAGATCATCATAAAAATTTATCCACTTGGAAAGGAAATATAATTGCTAGTTCTTTACTCTGCAGATTAATAACAATGACAGATATAAACAGTGTTTTATTTACCTGTCAAAAACATCTGAAACTGCTGCAGCTGTGGGCAAATTTGTGAGGCTGCATCATAGTGCGAAGAACAAAAACCTTCATTATGAATTGACTGTTAGGCACTTTAAGCTTATTTACCCAGATAAAATGACAGCGAGCCTCCAAAAGATGTTTTAATCCTGTTTTGATTAAAAAAAAAAAAATAAAATACAACAGCCAAAGAGGTTTCTTACTAATCTGGCTTTGCAGGCAGGTTTTATTTAATATCTAACGTGAAACAAAATCGGTAGGGATTTTCACATTAAATTCATGATTGCCCAACATACGTGATACTTCAGGCTACTGAATTGCTTATATCTTAAGCTCCTCATGTTTGTTTGTGGCTCTTCTGGGTAAGCTGATTCATTTAAAAATGTGCTGAAGACTGTAGGAAGGAGTAAAGCTCATTATTGTGAAACTGTTCTGATACTTGCATGTTACTCAAGAGAAGCCAGGGATGCAGATGAGAAAGAGTGGGTCTGATGACCAGGTGATCACAGCATTTGGGCTCCTGTTTTGAGGGCATGAAAAGCAAGCCCTGCTCAGGTCTGGCAGTTGAAAAAGGCAACTGCTTTTATTGAAAATGAGAGCTTAACATCAAGAAAGCTGATGGGCTGAACTCTGCCCTTGGTAATGGCATTGCCTTTCAAGGGCTTGTTCGGCATTTTCAAAGGTTTCACTGATTGAACATCCTGCACCATTGTGTCAGCTAATTCTGAGACTCTGGATTGAATGGCAAAGCTCTGAAGAGAAAATGAGAAAGATGCTGGAGTATTTGCTTCTGTTTTAGTTAATGCTCAGTGTTTGCAGAATTTTGTCTGCATTCCTGGATCTCTGACAGTGTTCTGCGAGAGAAAGAAACTCGGGCGAGCTCTGCTCTCACAAATGTTTCACAGTATTTGGTATGGTTCCAGGCTGAAAGCAAGTTAGAGGGAGTAGCAGGAAAAGACATGGGTGGAAAAGCCTCTTCACATCAATGGGTAAACTGTTTGCCCATGTCACAAGGAGTTAGCAGTACTATGGAGTTTAAGATCTCAAAGATGGTACTAGCTGTGCTGAAATTAATAGAAAAGCATTCTTAAATGAAACTGAGTTTATTTGGAAATCAGTGTGTCTCAAGGACTGCTTGTTAGATTGTCAGAGTGTGTGCACATCTTTTCTTACCTGTCAGTTTCTGTCTGCATTTCTCTGTTTCTCTGTTCTGGGAAAAAATGCTGTGAAGATGGAGATTTGAAAAGTCAGTGCAGATAGGACTGGTTGGCTGAGGAGGTTCAGAGAGAACTGGTTGGCTAAGGAGGTTCAGAGAGAACAGGCTGTGAAGTCTTTTGCATGCAGGCTGCTAGTTTGGACCTGGCTTGGCATTCAGTGGAAATGTTTGCAAATAGAATATTCTTCCCCTCATAGTCCCCTCCAGACTTCAGGAACACCAGATCATTAATACAAGAACATGAAAAACTTCAAGAAAATTGGAAGGGAAGACAACTTATGATGGATATTCGAACATGCATTTCCATGTGATATGTAATGAGGCTATGGACATTAGCGTGACAAAGAACTAAACTGAAGTCTAATGAAGAACTGCAAAGCCATGTGGTTACTAAGAGTATCTAGAGTATTTGCAATTAATGATAACATTCCTGAAAGTAAAATTTGTGCTTTAGGTCTGAAGCCAATCTAGAGATGATGTTAACACTGAAGAGGAGAGCCCTGGGGCTATTGTCTATTGCCCAATCTCACTTGTGCATGGCCAGTAAGACTCAACTCTCAAAATGCCTGTTCGGACTTCATGACTGTGTAAATGTAGTGTCTTCAGCATGTAGACACCTGCTATGCTCAGGACCTCTCTAGAGCTAAGGTGACACTGAATTACTCAATCTGGATTACACACAGTTCTTGGGGTCCCTGTGTAGGATTACTGAATGGTTAGTACCATCAAATGGTTGGTTGTTAGCATGTATTGCTTGAAATAACTAGTGAAAATCTCAGCCCTGAGAGCTGAAACAGGCAAATACGAATAGAGGCACAGGCAAAAGCCATCAATAGCTTCCTGCCTGGTGGTGTCTGCAGAGAAGGCATGATTAAGCCAGGAAATATTGCCACTCTATAGACTGGTCTCTCAGCAGCACAGAGGAGTGGATGAAGCCTCTGAGATGCTTAATTTCTGATTTACAACGTTGTAAGATTGAGGAGAATCAGGTACCTCTTTACTGGAGTGAGGCAAAGAGGAAAAGAGGTAGCCTGTGACAGAATTCAGGGCATGAGCATGGTAATGATTGAGTGGAAGAAGAAATAACTGTTCAACCAGCATCACAACCATGTCCAAAGCCAGGGATACTCAAGAAGGGGGATGCTGGTGTTTGCTGGGGTCTGTTCAAACTGCCTAGACCATCAGGACAGTTTTCAAATACGTTGAATCACATAAGGATGCTGCAGGTTTCTCATCCATGTCCTTTTCATAGGTATGTTTCACAGGATTCATTTACTTAGTGTCGAAAGAAGATTCATTCATTGGAAAACAGACAGTCCTGCTAAAACCAAACACAAGAGATGCCAGGATGCAGACCTTTAGGTTTCAATCAGTAGGTCATAATTTATGTTGAAAAGGAATGGAAGATGCTTCTTGTGACTTTCAGTCCACCCCTCTACTTCCCCATCTTTGAATTTTAACACCTCTACAGCTAAATGTCCCATTTCATCTGTCCCAGGATCAAATCTGTACTGTGCAGGCAGAACATTTTTGGCTTCGGCAAAGCCTTTGCTTTATCCATCAACTGAATGGAGCCCAGGCTGTAATCTGGTTTAGATTTAGACTCTGTTGCCACAGAGTTGATTGGCAAAGCTCCCATTAACTTCAACAGCAAAAGGGTAGGCATCCAGTAGCAGGGACTTGACCCCTGTATTTCAGTAATGTTGTGCACACAGTGGGATTTCTATAAATAATAGCGAGGGCCACTAATCCCGTTGACTTTTAATTGCTCCAGGAGACAGGGCTTTCACCTTTTGTGCCTGCTGAAACTCTGATGCCTGACCCATTTATTTCGGTGCCACTAGCTAGCCTGAGGAGCAGTTTTTCTTTTCTTTCACTTTTCCCCATATAAAAGGCTTCATGAAGGAACTTGTCTGTGTTTGTGTCACTGTTTCCTAAATACACATTTCAGGCTATGATTAACAGTGGCTGATGTCAGTTAGTGACAGAACAAGCAATGCAAAAACATGTAGCTCCATTGTTTGCATCTGTAGAGTCACTGTTTTTTCCACAAAGGCAACACTTGCTCCTGGAAGGGCTCTGTTCATACAAAACTGGATTTCATTCAGGTTGTCTTTCAAGTAAAATTCATTCTCGGTGAGGGCCTCCTCTGTGTCAGCCTTTTTTGTTCACATTGGAATTTTTCCATTCAAGGTTAGCCTAGTCCAGAAGTTAGGAATATGGTAGTGCAAAAACTCTGTGATGCTGTGTGTCTGCGTATCACTCCTATGCCTGAAGTAAGATTGCAAGATAGACTATGGCTGTTATTGGTCCATATCTGTGGCCACCACATCCCTTTTATTAGCTGATTGCTAAAGGAATAAAGCCAGGTGATGGTGTTAGATGTTAGAGTTTATGCTCATGCTCATCAGCCGTTCTCTAAACCTACTGGCCCATTTCAGCTAGATTTGTCAGAGAATGCAGATCTGAAAGGAATTAAATTCCTGGAAGTTCCATGAAAACTGGCTGGATGAAAAAGAGGAAACATAGAAACATCGTATTGTGGGAGAGATTATAGCATTGGTCACACTACGCACTAGGTAAAGTCTGTGCAGGACGGAGCTTCAGCAAGAGCAACAGCTCTAACAGGAATGTGTATCCCATTAGACAAAAAAAAACCCCAACATGATATGGTTTCCATGGGAAACCATACTCAAATAATACTCACAGAATAGCTTGTTACCTTTTTATCTTTCTCCTTTTCCTTTGTAAAACAGGGTTACTTGCCTAAAATTAATTGCTTGATGCTGAAGACATTCTTAGCTTCAACATCTTTCCACAACTGACCTATTATCCTTTTCTGATTTATCACTGGTCACAGTAGGACAGATTTCATTGTTGGATGTGGAGAGTGATGAGTGATGGCTTTCTTCTGGTGAGAAAAATAACAGCAAGACCTGGAAACCTATTTAGATAATAAATGGGCTGTCCCTATGCCCCTCTGTGAAAACTGATAAGATAAAATGTTGGTGGGCAGATTGGTTCTAATGGCAAGGCCCAGATGTTGAAATCCTCACACATCTTTTCTTCTGTCATATAATTTCTTTTTCTTTGCATCCTTTGATGGTTTTCTCTTAGTTCTTCTTTCTTATTCTTGGCCAAAGTCAATTAACACATCAGCTGTGGTTCCACTCGTCCTGTCTGACTCTATTCTGCACAGGTTGTCTATGTATCTTCTTGTCCAAGCACCCTCTGTTGGCAGCATGAACACTGTTGGCATCACTCCCAACAGTCACACAGGTTTAACCTGCTTCCCTGGGTGCGAGTGAGAGAAGCAATAGCACAGATGGGAGAATGATAAGCAAAAATATGGTTTACGTGTTGTTTTATTCTTTCTACATGTGATGGAGAAATCAGGATGTGCTTGGGGAAAAGTGTGTAAACTCCTTGAATGAAAAAGTTTAGTTCAGTCTTGAATTATTCCTGAGAAAGTTTTGTCTCCTCTGTAGAAGAACTTTGCAGGGAACTTCCATTGTGGTTGGAGAACAGGACTGTCAGCCATCTGTTTTACCATGGAGTCATAGATGTTTTAGATAGCCATCTCCATGTACAAGACAACTTTGCAGAACATGAGAGGGAAAATTAACTTGATATTCCACCAGTTTAGGAAGCCAAAGACTGGTCCTGTCTTTGTGGTGTCCCATTGTGCCATGTTGCTCTAAGCCAAAGTTTGCCAACGGTTGCTTGATTGACCGTGTTTATGTTTTAGGTAAGACCATGAGGTCACCTTTTCTGCGCAGAAAGGTTGTGTCATTAGCTAAGAGATCCAAGTAAGAGGCATCTTTAAAGTCTGTAGTGCATTGAGCATTTGGAGGGCTTTGTCCTCACTGTATGCCGACAGTTCCGTAGCTGTAGCCTCTGTGAAGTCGTTCCCTGATGCTACCATCATAACCTCTGGTACTATGCGGGTTTAGCTTCTGTTACTCAATGCATGCATTGATCATGTCCAAGCACTAGGCAATGCCCAGGTCTCTAAAGAACAATTAGTTCACCCATCCAGAATCCTGACAGAGGCTGATCTAACCAGTTCTCAAGGGTGATCATGGTTGGAGACTACATCTTTCCTGCTGCAACCCATTTCTTCTTGCCCTGCCCATCAGGAAGAAAGCAGATTATTTTTACTGTTTTCTTTTTTTCCAAGCAGTAATTTAAAGTATTATACAGTAGTTACATATAAATACAGTGAAAATTTATGCTTTGAGGACTTCACAAATTCATGTGACAACTGAAGCCATAAAACTGTTTGTTATTCTCTAGACCAAACAATCCAAATTCTACCTTTGCTCTTATGACATGATTCTAGACCTTTAATAATCCTTGGTATTATCCTCCTTACTCCCACCAAATGGTTCATATTTTGCTTTAAAGGCATTGTCTAAAGTTGGAAACTATTCTCAAACTGAGTCTTTCTCAGTGCTGAGCAGTACAGAAAGGTTTTGAATCCTGTTTAACAGATAACAGATGTCATCCATTCCAAGGCTATGTTTGCCCTATTTGTTTGTTTGTTTGTTTATGGTTTAGCAGATTATTGATTGTTACTCAACTCATGAGCCTGTATAGTCTTTATGTCTTTCAGTTCTGCTTCTGGGCCAGTTCTCCTCCACCCTGGCTCTGAGAATTTGGCATTACTGCCTTGGTGGAGGACCTGTACTTGGCCCTGCTGAACTGCATCCTTTTTTATCTAGTCCTCTCCTCCACAGTAGCTGCCCCTTCCAGGTGGGCCTGCAGATACAGTAAGCATTAACTTTATTGAACCTTCCATGCCATTAATGACTTGAGCTTGTCTGCCTTGAATCCTGAGGAGAGTTGTGAGGAAAAGGCCTGAAGAGCAGCCGTGCTTTTCTTTAAGGATCCCTTGGCTGCCAGAGGTGAGATGTAGGACTCTGGCTGGTCCTGTCACTGCTCCCTTATAGCCACGTGGTGGAGGAGAGAATGAATCCTCATTACTTCAGTTCATGTGCCTGTTCTCTGCCCCCAGTTAAAGCTACCCTCAGCAAGATGGCATATGACCTTTCCTGACAGATGCAGACCTCTAGCCAGTCCTGCCTGGAAAGTTGCTCCCACTATCCATTTCTCTCCTGCTTCTCTAATCACTTTATCATTGATGGGGTGGCTCACATTTCCTCCCCAATCCCCTAACAGTCCGACAAAGCTCCTTTCTCCTTGTCCTACCCATCTTTCTTCAGCTCATCGACATCCTCCATAATGTCAGCCGTTAATAGCTGGCTCTGCAGTCTTGATTTGCTTCAGTCCAACCACAGATCTCCTTCTGTTTCCCAGACATCTGTTATTGAATGCTCTGGCATTAGCTCAGATTTCTTGTATCCATGTCCATTCCTTTTCGTCCATGTCCATCCCTTTTCTGCCTCTTTCTAGTGCTAGCACTGTCACATGTTGCAGTAACCCTACCCTCAGCTTGAGCTTCTTTCCTCTCACTTTCCATCTGTATATTCATGTTGTGCCCAGATCTTTGTTCTCTTTCTTTTGGGCTGCACAGACACTTGCTTGGATGCTCATTTCTTGTCTTCATGTCGGTGATCCCTTCTTCTACACCTTACCAGCAGAGGCATTGCACTGCTTCGGATGAGTCAAAACCAAGGTGCAAAGATCACTTCTTTTACTGGTATTTTGGTGGAAGAAGTGGTTTTCCTGAGAACTTCCGTGTGCACCTCTGCTCCCATGAGTGTTCCCTGTCCTTACCCAGGTTGGTCCTGTGGTGTCTTTTACTCCAATTCCCAGCCTTTGGGAGAGAAAAGAAGGCAGCTCTGTGGATGGATCTGATGATGACATAACATACAGCACTGCGCACAGGAATCCTGCGGACACTTCACCCACATCGCATCAGCACCTGCCTTTGCAATTTCATGCAGGTGGTGAGCTAAAGCTCAAAGGATGGCTTGTACTTTCTGCGAGTACAGGGCCATGAACTAAAGCTGCCCCTCCAAGCACCCCAGCACCTTTAGTTGTGTCAGGTTGTCTTCTCATCCTGTCTGGTATCATGCATGACCTTGCCCTGATTGATGAATGAAGCACTTTTCCTTTCCTTTTCTCCTTGTTAAGCACACTGGGACCTGTCAGTATTAAAGGTGCTGGAGAAGTACAAGCCGGTTATTGTCCCGTTCCAAGTGGTATTAAAAGAACATTAAAATGGATCAGATGAGCATTCAAGAAAAGTAGGTAATAATAAAATACTTTATCAGAGAGAAATAACAGTTAAGTAGTTAAAGAGAGGGTTTGCACAAGAGGCAGAAGGAAAGTTATGGGTGCTTCTGGCCTCTAGGCCATTCTTTATTTTAATACTGTGGTAACCTTTAGAGGATGTCACTATGTCAAGCATTGCACCATGAAGTGAAACAAAGGCTTTTCTTGCCCTAAAGATTTCACATTTTAGGACATAAAACCCCAACATTTCCTTAACACTGAAGAGAGGTGAATTTTTACAACAATTAGGGCCAGAGGGGGTTATTGGGGTAGTCTACTCTGAACCTTGCTGTAATAGTGGTGGAATAAATTCCCTCCAATTCCTGCTTGAAGGGTAATAGCTGTGCAAGGACTGGAGAAGAAATACCCCATCTTGATTTTTAAACAATGGGAAATTGCTGCAGTGCCCAAGGAGAAAAATCTGGGGAAACATAGAACTGAAACTGTCTTTGAATATGAACTTTTGTGGTTTCTGTCACAGAAAGGACTGTGTACTCTCTGCATCCTTAATAACCAGCTTCAGAAACTCTTGGGCTGGCTGGCAGAGAAGATTTCCTTCATAGAAAAAGTTCTGTGTTTGAAGACAGTTTTATTCCGCATCAGATTAAAAGCAAGAAATGTGCAACCTGGGAAAACACGCATGGGATTCAGTTAGTTAGGAAAAAACAGTTCATGGCCTCCTCTGACGTATGAGAGCAGAAGTGCTGTCACCTACATTTAACCCACATTTGGAAAATTTTCCTCATAGACAGGATGGCTACATCATTTCTGAGAAAAACATTTCTGCAGCCCCATAGCCTGCAGTGGGGACTCCTGCTTAAATCCAGCTTTGCTAAGCTGCCAACTGCCATAGTTACTCTTTTTCCCAGTCCTTAAGGATTTATTTCTTGCCCTCCTTTGCAGACATGAAAATCTGCAGGGGATCCCCTGGCCTTCCCATCCTGCAGCTATTCAAGAGATTTCTTCTTTCTTTTTTTTTTTTTTTTTACTGTTGCTGGACAAGATCTTCATCTCTTTGAAGGTGTGCTCAGGCATGTGATGCAAATGTCTGGTGAAGGTGACAATTCTGAGTGCTATAGCTCAGGTCAAACAAAATCACACAACCCCAGAATAATTTAGGATGAGGGACCTCTAGAGTTCATCTTGTCCAGCCCCCTACTCAAGCAGATCTGACCAGATCATGTTGCTCTGGGCCTTGTCCATCTGGAGTACTGTGTCCAGTTCCGGGCTTCTCAGTACAAGAAAAACAAAGAGCTACCGGAGAAGGTTCAGTGGAGGCTCGCAGGGATGATCAGGGTCTGGAGCACTTCTCTTATGAGGAGAGATTGAGGGAGCTGGGTCTGTTTACTCTAGGAAAGAGAAGACTGAGAGGGGATTTCATTAATGCATGTAAATGTCTCAGAGGCAGGTGCCACGAGGTAGGTGCCAGACTATTTTCAGTGGTGCCCAGCGACAGAAAAAGGAGCAGTGGCCATAAACTAAACCACAAGAAGTTTCACCTCAACATGAGGAAGAACTTCTTTACATTGAGGGTGGCAGAGCATTGGGACAGGTTGCCCGGGGGGGTCGTGAAGTCTCCCTCTCTGGAGACATTCAAAACCCACCTGGATGCGTTCCTGTGTAACCTGCTCTAGGTGGCCCTGCCTTGGCAGGGGGATTAGATTAGGTGATATGCAGAGGTCCCTTCCAAATCTGCTCCATTATTTTATCTCCTTCATGGTGATTTCATTTTTCTTTTTATCTGATTTCTAGTCAGAATTTCTTGTATTCAAAATTGTGTCTGTTGCTTCTTGTTTTATAACTGTGCAGCTTTGAGAATAGTCTGGTGTTCTTTGCTGTACTTTTCCAGGAAGTGGCTGAAGACAGCAGTAAGATCTCCACTTAGCTTTTACAGTGATTTTAGGAGGAGCTGTGCAAAAGATAGGATTAAATGCCTGCTCTAGCTCCCCAGGGTGGATTTAGACAGGGGCTGAGATTTTTGTTATGGTAGTCAGATAAATACCAAGGGAAAATAGCTACCAAGCCATAGATTGAAGAATGAGAACAAGCGTCACTAATAATAACACAAGCTCAGATATTTCTGTTTGTCATAGCTAAGACACTTCTTGTTCCAATAATCACTAAACCTCCAAGAGGTGATACTGTTTCAAATCAGAGTCTCACAGAAATACTGATTGTAGAAGAGCTTGATTGAACAAGAACTGTTTCTGTTTAAACAGAAGGAGAAACAGAGATCTGTAACTAAGGTTGTCAACTTTGCAAAAGCAGATTTTGAAAAATTAGGAATCTTTAAAAATATGGAATATAGCAGAAATTTATTTTATGCTGTCTTATGACTAACAAATCAGCCATTAGTCTCTTTATTACAAACAAAAGCATTCTGCTACAACTGCTGTTTTCTGGAAGCTCACAGTCATTCTCCCTTTTATGGGTTATTTTTGCTTTCCGTCTTCAATTAATTTGTTTGGAAAGCTGTTCAAAACCTGTCCCAGGTTTTTTAATAAAAATGAAGAATGTTCTTTTCTCTCTTTCTAGCTTTCTTCCCTAAGCATCAGTACTTATCCATGTAAGTCCTACTTTTAAGTCCAGAAGATAGATACACTCAGTGACATTTAAACTTGTTGGCCAAATTCAGCCAACTTTCATAAACAAAGGCTGCAGAATTCTTAAGCTCTTATGAGTTGCATGAAAATATGTAGCCAAGTGGGCATACTCTCACTTTGTGTTTGTCACATGGATGTCATGGAGGAGAACTGTCATAAGAGGTCCACTACTACTAGACATCAAAAGAAGGTACAATTCAGAGGGCACCTAGACTTTGTTTGGCTGCATTGCTCTGAGAATGTTTGTTTTGATTATTGTGTTTGTCCTCCACTCTTGAGCCCAGCAAGTTTGAATGCAGTACTAGGGTATTTCAGAAAAATACACATTTAGAAAAACCATGTAGTAAAAGTTTTAGAGTCTTCTCCACTGCTCACAGTCCTGGATCTGTTATTTCAGTTGGTCTCTCTCAAGAGTGCTTCACAACAGGGCAGTTACCCTGAGCCAAATGATCGTGTCTGCCCTTCAAGCAGCACAGGTCATGGAGGAGATTGATGTAGACCTACTTACAATGGCCTGAAAGCCTGAAGCAGCATCTTCAGTAGTTGGTTGATGGCAGAACCTCTTCCTGAAGCCTGCAGAACCCCATGCATCACTCAATTGCTATAGCAGACTCAACTGGAGTGGAGAGGTGATCAGGGGAATGACTGTAGCCCAGTGAAGTGAGCATGAATTGTGGGGAGAATATCCGAAGTAATTCTGTGCAACTTAACGAGGGGAGGAACTTTGATCAGAGGCAACCAAAGTGTGTCTGTCAGTGGGAAAGCAAACTGGGACTCTTCAGTTAAGCTGTTACTGTCATGGTAAGCCAAGAGAGGTGCAGAAATGGCTACAGGCTTATGGATTTCCACGGAGCAGTTTGAGAGGCTCCTTATGTGAGATTGTTTGTGAACACAAAGCATACAAATACGTGTGTAGCTGAGAGCTCTGTGTGTGTTTAGGAGGATGAGAAACATATGGGGCAAATGTTGCAATCTCCTCTGAAGCTGGCAGGACGTTTGCTACCATAGCATGGCTCTGTTTTCTGTTTGGGTTCAATCCAGTTATTTTTCCCTGTAATGGATGTGAGGAGGCCACTGAGATTGGGTTTCTCCGATGAAATGGAAGGTTCAGGGGGATGATCTTGGGAGAGAAGAAGCCAGAAAACATGTGCTCTGCTTCTTTGATCAGCACATAGTTCTGTTGGACCTGATGGAGCCTCACTCATTAATTCCTGCAGGCGATCCCTGCCTGCAACCGAAAGAGCCCAGTGATGTTCATCTGCTCCTTGCTTCTTTGCATCAATCACATTTCTGCTTTTCACCACATATGTGTCTCCTTCCACCGGATTTATAACTTCATCCCTTTCCAGATGATGTCTCTCCAATGAATGTAACTTTGTCTTTTCCCAATGGATAATCATAGAATAGTTAGGATTGGAAAGGACCTTAAGATCATCTAGTTCCAACCCCCTGCCATGGGCAGGGTCGCCTCACACTAAACCATGCCACCCAAGGCTATGTCCAACCTGGCCTTGAACGCCGCCAGGGATGGAGCATTCACAACTTCCCTGGGCAACCCATTCCAGTGCCTCACC